>PNEQ01008318.1:0-20680 GCA_003012365.1 Medauroidea extradentata
TTTTTTTTTTTTTTTTTTTTTTTTTTTTTTTTTTTTTTTTTTTTTTTTTTTTTTTTTTTTTTTTTTTTTTTTTTTTTTTTTTTTTTTTTTTTTTTTTTTTTTTTTTTTTTTTTTTTTTTTTTTTTTTTTTTTTTTTTTTTTTGAGGGTTCCTGAGATTGTATTCGTAGAATCGCGACCTTCGTTAAATCCAGGGTTCGCAAAATCGGGGGTCTAGTTTAATTAAAGTGTAACGCTAGCTGATCAAATATAACCTTTCAAAATTACCTGTATTTCAGAAAATGATGTGAACAACCCTAGCACAAATAGGCCAGTGTAAACTTTAAAATTTTAGAAACATTAAAAATATAATAACTAAAATACTGTAAACTTATATAAAATCATGTTGAACATGTTCAACTCTGTGACAAACTCATTTACAGAAGCTATTACATATTGTCAGTTAAGAAAACAAGAACGGAAGCTTTCATAAATCTTATGTGACCTGTACATAAAGGATTATACACTAGCTTGTTAACTGAAATGTATTGTCGTGCAGCAAGTGCCATTAAGTCAAAATAAAGGGTTATGTTCGTGGGCTCCAATACTTGTAAATCTCAAACATTGACAAAGTGAAAGTTATCACAAAAATCCACTAACATAGCAATGCATTTAAGTCAAGGCATACGCATAATGCACGTGAATGTGTGCAATTCGGGTCATCAGCAGTCATGACATGTTGGTAATTAACAGCAAACACATAAGTAAAGAATCCCTTAACTGTTTAGTTAAAGCCAAAAAAGGAATCTCAAGAAGACTCTGTTCATGACTAATTTTAAATAACTTGCATTGAAATGGCTACAGTAGAGCCATGATTTAACGAACTTGGGAATAACGAAAACAGCGATTTAATTAAAAAATTTTTAGAAACCTTCAAAAAATAACGAAAAAAATTAATAAATAACTAAGTGACTTTGATAAAATCTAATATTAATTGTAATTTAAGTCCTTTAAAAATACTAGCACTGACCATCGTATATACTTATTTCTCCGTAGAAAAGCTTAAACCATCCATTGAAAAACAAAAAAAAATTCTTTAAAATTCGTTGAAAACTTTGGTTGCGGTAGTGATTTTGAGATACGGCCGCGGCCAAGCAAACGCCGCTGTGTTGCATAACAAGCGCGCGCGTAGATCCTCATCCTGGCGGTTGGCAAATGAACGAGCATCTTGGTACCCAGTCTCCACAGCACGGCGGTGGACAGCACAAGAACTAATTCACGGATTGTGCTTCGCATCTCCGTTAGAATGTGCTGCAGTGCCGCATGTTCTATTGATTAATTATATTACCGATAGAATGCATGCAGCGTGATTATTTACACTCGCGTCCAGTGATAAAACAAGCGAGATTATTAAAACAAAACGTAATATTATCTATGCAGACTTTTTACAACGAATTTAATATTTATTACCGTAAACGTAAATAATTTATTTCTCCGATGCTAAAAAACAGCTCGAGTGCCAAGTATTTTTAGCAAGCAGACCAACGAGTTTGTTTCACGAGCGCAGCTGCATACAAGCTACAATGGCCGCCGCCGCGTTTATTTTACCGTTGTCTCACAAATTTTTAAATTAGTTTTCATTAAATAATTTTTTTTTTACTTTTTTTCATGGGAATTTCCTTAATTTTGTTGATGGAGCGGATGGGAGAGAGACGGAAATATTGACGACTCTGCGGTGTTAGTAATCACTTCTCACGTGTTCATGGCGCGCAAGGGTAGCCTAACTCACCTTTCGCACGCTCGCTGAGCATTCCACTGGAAGCTTTTGAAATATAATCGCCGATTTTTTTTCTTTTCACTGCTGTGTCTTACCTGTTGACGGTAAATGTGTTTTGTTGTTGTTTTGAGCCAAGATACTTTTTTAAAATTACCTTAAATTCGGAAGAAACATGGCCAAGGATTTAACTTTTTTTTGGGTGGAGGGGTAAGTCAGATTTAATGAAACATCAGTTTAGAGTAAACATTTTCGAGTCCCATGGCATTTCGTTAAATCGGGGTTGTACTGTAGATTCCACTGATGGCAATCGCCTTGCTTGTCACGAGGGATCGAGTCCCCAACTATCTCCCGTTCACTGGAGCATGCACGACTTGCATGGCAATTAAAAGACGTTGGTATCAGAAGAACCCCAAGGTAATAATGAGCAATAGAATGGCCCACCACGCACACACCAGCAAATCTCCACCAAAGTCTACAAATGTTCACATGAGGTGAAGAAGAGGAGAAACTAAGGTGCAGTAGGGCAAAGAGATTACAAGCTGAGCCAAAGACAGCATAGTCGTGCTGCGCTCATGCTAAAGACAGCACACATTCCTCGCATCAGTGTTTATTGTTACATATTTATTTCTTTTAGTTTTTCAATAAAGTTAACATTTGGTCTTTGAACATGTGTCAGTGTTGCTACCGTGTGAGCAATACTGAAACAAAATAATAGTTATAAATTACGCATTATTTGGTATGCCTTGTAGCAGATTGACTTTATCCTTGCAGTGTTCAGCTTGGAATGAGAATTCCTATGAGAGTGTCCTTCTAGTGAGATTAACATGTTCTTCCATTTGATGAAGCCATACCAAAGTCTGACTACATGTCCGCTCGTCAGCTTTGTGGATCACACTATGGCAAGGCATCCTGCATACATTATATGTACTGTACTTTTCTCCATATACGTAATTCAGGACCATTTTTGCATAACCTTTTATTTGTGGAGTTGCAACTTTTTCATGGAAAAGCACATCTTCCGCTATTGAATTATTCATTGGAGACAAGAATTAACTTAGCGAAAAGACACGATCACTGAAACAACATGTACTCTTTACTTCCATGTTTACTTTACATCAAAGGTGCTCGACTTCTCTCTGCTCTTCCCAAAAAAACAAAAACTGTCAATAATACCAACTTAAGAATACTGACTAGTGCTACTAACACAAACGTTTTATTGTGTCTTTAACACTCCCTCTCAATCAAACGTACATAACTGGCTACTAACATTGGGTACAAATTATTTTAACTTAAGACCTGAGAGATACACAAACTGTTCAAACTTCAGTTTTCCAAGAGGCTTGGTAAAACCATCTGCCAACTGTTAATCAGAATTGATGTAGTTGATGGCGATCACTCCAGAACTAACCACATCTCTAACGAAATGGTACTTGATATCCACGTGTTTAAGTCGCTTGTGGTTTTTACGGTTTTTTGCCACATATATAGCAGACTGATTGTCCTTGTAAATCATTATAGGCTCTTCTACATCAATACCTAGCTCCATCAAAACACTCTTTAGCCACAACATTTCACTTACCCCAGAACTTAGTGCAATATACTGTGGTGGTACTAATATATTATATATTCATTTTAAAAAATGTGGAATGCACGCCCACATTTTGCTCTCGGCCTAACACCTGCTGGTAGAAAACCTCTTAAATCTAGGGTAAGTTCATGGGTTCAAGCCCTAAGCAAATGAAAGAGGTGAAGTTCCTGGCCGTTTCATCACTTTTTAATCCTCAAATGAAGAGTAATACAGTAGCAGATCAAATGCGTGTGGAAGCCGAAATATTGACTAACACATTATGGCAGTGATGTGATCGAGTTCTTGGGCGCGGGAAGCAAAAAAAAAATGTTCAACTGCTAAAATTACATTTCATCATCTCTACATCGCAACTGCCGTTACCACGGTTTGCAGAACCACCAAAACTGTTGGAGATAAATAATCTAAGACCGTTAATTGACCGCGATGCCTATCGCGATACTTCCACTTCGCCCTCGTAGTGCCACGCCCTTTCTTATTTCTCCTCAACAAAACACATCCTACCAACAGACTGACTGTAAAAAGACTGGGGTGAGGAACACGTTCTCACCACCAAGATGGCGGGCGGGAACTGGTCCCCCACTATCAAACATCCGAGAACTCTCAATTCACAAAGGCCAAAACAAACAAAATTACACTTTAAAACCTATGCAAACTAAAGTTGATCAAAAAATTATGTATTATTATTTTTGTTAATAATATTTCACTTCAAATTAGGATGTATATTTAATTAAATTCCCGCTGTCGGCGGAGTGATACATTAACTTGGAGAGCAGTCAGTTTCAAAGTACGTCATTGCAACTCCCCGAAAAATCTCCGCACTCCTAAGCCTTTGTTCACCCTCTCCCAGCGCCAGCCTGTCGCGCCCCTAGTGTCTCGGCCGAGGCTGTAAACTACAAGTAAATCTTATAACGCAAATAAAACTTCAGCCCACAAAATTTCCAAGAAAATTCACGAGAGGAAAAAGTTGGCAAATTGAATAACATGCATAAATCGTTAATATAAATTATAAAGGTGCTGGTAAGGCCATATACTTCACAACCCCCCAGTAAAATTTATTAAAATGGAGCTTGAAAGATTTTAGTGCTCCATCTCAAACAACAATCCATCCGAGTATGCCAGCTTGCGTGTTGATTGCAGCGCCTCACCAGGTAAGGGCTGGTCCAACTGTGAATAATGTTGGGGAACATGGGACTCCCTGACAACTACCAAGTTATTTTTGAAACAAATTCTTTGACAACAGTTAGGAAACTAAAATTTATGAAAGTAACAAAGAAGAGGAAAGAGTTTAAATGTGTAAAACTCTTCAAAATACCATTCCCCAATATTGTCACTGTGCTAGTCCAAAGTGCCAAGGTCACTGGTGCACAACACTTAACTAGACATCATCATCAGTCTGCAGCCTTATTTGGGAGAGGGTTAAATTAATACAATGAGCAAATTCAAACACAGAGGTTTCTTCATTGTTACCTATTCTCCGTTCACTCTTAGTTGAGTTTTAGGATAAACAAAGCAAATTATAAACAAACATTGGCTGCCGACCGCCGTGCACTGTGATCTTGCATAAGAAATAGGTCTTTGTTATCTGTGGTGTACATATAAATTTACCACTCCTTCACTTAATGAGAGAGTTTTATTAGCAAGTATCTAAAATATACAGACGTTGCAAACAATCTATGACGCTATATGTTTATTACTGTAACTATGGTTAGCGGACGACACGTCCGTACGGTTGGTTCACGAGTTATTTAACGACTGACGTACTGTTAAACGTACGAGTTTCTTGCTACACTTGCCAGTAGTTAGAGATGTACGATACTCTGAAGATACCAAAAGTTTAGTTCAGTAATAATTACCACAGTAAAAATAAGTCAGAAATATCACAATCAGATATGATGTTTTATTTATTCAAAGTAATTTTGGACGTTAACGCGTCAATGTTGTGATTACTGCGAATGTTTTCTTTCATTCGTCCATTTTTCATTCCAGTTTGTCCGATCCACGGCCGCGTGGTCCGAACCAAATTTCCTTGTTCTATTTTGTTCCGTTCTCGCGTCGGTTTATATTTACGTCGCTTGCAGATTAGGTTATGTGATGCTGGACATGAACAGTGAAAATGTCTTGCATGGTTTTCGAAACGTGGATATATGTCTTCATTAAAGAACAAACTGTGGTGATGTTTATAAGGCAAGAATAAAAATTTCGCATAGCAATCTTTTATGTATAAAAAAACAATATGTGTAGTGAATTATCGACATATTGTTTGGTGATTTATAAAATGTAATTTTTCCAAAACGAAGTACAAAATAATCCAGGAGGACTTAACAGTAAGTGTAATCACTCATCTTGTTGACAACTTTTTTTCTGCATGTAGTACCAAATTTTCGTTACGTTAATACTGGAATATTTGAATACAATCATTAGTCATGACTTAACAATTACTATTAAATTTTGAAATATGTACAGTAATTACACATGATGTCAATATTTTTATCAAATTTTTGTGTAATTTTTGTTCCCCTATGTCGATAACACGTACGAAATTTTCACGCAATATTGTTTTAATATCTACGGCATTGTTGTTTCCTATGATGCCGACTGTACACACTTTCGTCAGTTGGAAATAGTACATCGGCATGACGCACAAATTGAGCCAATTAGAAGCTAGTGAAGTGTAATGATATTACTTTATTTGTTTACTTCAGAACTCAACTTATAGTGAACGGAGAATATCAAATAACATGGAACCCTGTCATCTTGATCCCATTACTTTAAGCACAACATTACAATACTTTATCTCACTGCTTTCAGACTTGTTTCATCGTTAACTCTCAAAGCATCATATTTACACTTGGTGACATTTTTTTGTGCCCAAACTGCATGTGAGCGAAACAAAAAAAAAATCAAAACCCCAAAACAACTGATAAAAATTCAGGGGTGCGTACTATATACGGAAAATAGAAAAAAAATTTATGTGAAAGAAAGGTCAGTAGGTCTGAGTGGTGGCGGCGGGAAGGGGGGGGGGGGGGGGGGGGGGGGGGGGGGGGGGGGGGGGGGGGGGGAGTAAGAAGCCGAAGTTATAGTGGTAAACTAACAGGTGTCAACTGTGGGAGGCAGAGAGAGAACGTTCTCACGGCCAGGTAAGCTATCCTTCCATGGGGAAGAAAGAAAGAAAAAGGCGTCATTGTTCTCCTTATGTCTCCAGTCCCCATCCCCCACCCGGGAAAGATATTTGGCGGTGACCAGCTATCTTTTCATGGGAAAGGAAGGAAGAAAAAAAGAGTGTCATTCTTTTTTATCCTTCCGCACCCCCTCAAACACACCAGGAGAGATAAAAAAAAGGCAAGCTTGCTGCTGTCACGGCATGTTATCTCAGGGGCCAGGGTATCTCAATGGCTTAGTGGTAGAGGGGGGGGACATGCTTGAAGCCACTGGCACAGCAGAGCAAGGCACACACGCATGAGGCTAGGACAGCAAGCGACCTTGGCAGAGAGACAAGCCACCCCACCCCTCCTGGCTCGTCACCACCTTCTCTGCCTTCACACTCTTACAGTGTGAATGTTATCTTTCTTCTCTTTTTTATATGTTGGCAACTACGGTTTCTTTCTTCCTCCCTTCTTCCTGAACCCTACCATCATAGCGTCCCTCGTGCTGTTTCACCGCGCTCGCTCGGCTCATCATCCCGTGTTTTTTTTTTTTACATACTAACAAGGCACGAAACATTTTTTTCCCTTGTAACTTGTTGCAAAAATTGTGGTGCGCACTATACACGAGTATATACGGTACTAACAAAAACAAAACAGATTCCCCTCTCCCCCTAACTGAACCTATTATAACAAAACATTTGTTTCTGCTATATCTCTTTTCAACTGATCGGGTGGAGTTATAGTCACCTCCCTCGCCTGACTTATACTCTTACTGTTATCTACTGACCCTTGTTCTTGTGCAGTTGCTAAAGCAGGGTCACGTGCATAGGCACCTGTTTTATCATCCAACCCCCCCCCCTCCCTCTGGATCAAGTTCCTGGTCCTGGCCTGAATATCGCTGGTATCAACCCGGCTCCCACATGACCGTTGGCTTTCCCTCATCGCTGATCAAAACGACCATAACCTCGAAAATTATGCCAATGGTCTATTTGCGGCTGTCCCTGACAGCTATGTCCACTTTCCTCGTCTCCAATACAATCCATTTCGCGCAACATCCTGCGTAGTTGTTCTATGGTATGTATTTCCTTCCCCACAAGCATGTGTTGAATTGCAAGTGGCGTCTGTGAGAACACGAGCATAACAATGTCAGCTTCCTCGAGAGGATGGTCATAAAATTTTGATCTCTCAGCTACCTGGCTCAAATGATTCTCCATTTCTCCCACTTGACAAGTTCCCCGATATAGGTTAGCGCGGTCAGCTCCCTGCCTTCTAGCATCCCAATACTCACTTAAAAATTCCCGCTCTAATCATTGGTGATAATGATATATTGAATTATAGGTAGGCTATTAAATCTATACAAAAATAAAAAAAACCTCGTGATATAGAGAGAAAGAAATTATGCAAAATAGACAATTAAGTGTATGTGGACTGTTGTACCCTTTTGCAATTTACAGAACACTTACCAAAAATTAGATGATTGCAGCAGCTGAAATATAAAATTCATTATGCATAACAGAAGTAAACTCATATGTATAGTGATGAAACGGAAGAATTAATATTTATTGAAATAATAATAATACGAAGCAGATGCTGTGAAAATAAAATTGTGAATTACTTAAAAAAACTCTCTCTCTAGAACCGGTCATTACATTAACAATAAGACAAAACGTGGTAATTATATGAAAAAAAATTGAATAAGAAATTTATGTTCAGGATTTGATTTTGCTCTCGGCTAGAATTAATAAAACAAAATTTATTGAAAATCTCATGGCATACATCTTGCAACCGATGAGTGCTCTACACCTCTTCTCAAGTGCTGGGTCATCAGATTTGTCCGTGATGTCCAACCTGACTCTTGAGGGGTTGACATTTGCTTACAGTCTGTCATATTGAAGCGTATAAGAACAGTCTCAAGGTATTTTGTTTGGTTCAGCATTATTTCTTCATCACGTTGACAAAATGTTTATGCCAAGAAAGTTTGAAACTGTTCACAAATCTGTCATTTTAAAGCGAGAGGCCAGTCTTTGTCGAATCAAGTCCACTTCTTCATGATCCATTCCCATCAGCAACAGGTCTTCTACATACAGGAGAAGATAGATTCTGGTGTCATTTTCAAGCTTACAATAACGACAATAGTCTGACCTTGAACGCTTGAATCCTAATTCCATCATGAATGAGTTAAATTCTTCATTCCATTATTTCAGTGATTTCTGCAGCCCATACAGTGCCTTGTTCAGCTTCGACACTTTAACTGGTGCTCCCTCAATCAAGTTGTTTACGACATCCATACCTTCTGGCTTGGTAATGTAGACTTCCTCTTCTATTTTTCCATGTAAGAACGCATTTTTGACGTCAAACTGATAGTCATTTTGTACTTGAGAGCAATAACCAGAAACAATCTTGTAGTTGGTAGTTTGACGACTGGGGCATATATTTCAGAGTGGTCAAAGTCATGAGCTTGCTGAAAAACTTTTGCCACCAACCTTGCTTTGTATTGGACATCCTCGTCTTGATTTCCTATCTTAATTTTGAACACCCATTTTGTGTTGATAGGTTTCTGATTTATTGGGAGATCTAATTCATGCCAGGTGTTGTTTTCTTCCATAGCCATTAGTTCTCTTTCAACTGCTTTCTTCCACATTTTTGTTTCTGCTCTGTCAAGGGCATCTGCAAATGATTGAGGTTCACTGATACAACAGTTAGAAAAAAGGCAGTAATCTTGAAACTTATTTGGCATCTTTAACAACTCTCGACACCTTAAAGATGAATATGCTGAACATCTGCATGCTGCATTTGTTCACTGTCAAAACCAATTAAATCTTCTTCAGATGAATTACTACCTGCTTCTGATACAGCATCATTTAGACCAATGTCCAATCCAATTTGGTTGTCACATACATCATTTTCATGTTGTTGTTGGTTATCGACCTTCTCTTCTAAAACAAGCATTCTGTGTTTCCTTGCATTTTCATTTGAGCAGATCTTGTGATGAAATATTACATCACGGGCAATAATAAAGTTCTTTTCTTCTGGTAAACATAACCTTAACCCTTTCATGTTCTCCCCATACCCCACAAATACCGTATTTACTCGCTTCTTAGACGTACATTTTTTTAGGCTTTTCGAGACCTAAAAGGGGGCTGCGTCTTAGAATCAATGGCATCTTACATTTGCCAGCATTTTAATTGATGTAGACAAAAAAAATAATAGAAAAAAACATTTGTATTAATCTAGAAATAAGCATGAACAAAAACCCCGTCTCAATTCACATCGCGAACCGTAGTAAAAACAAGTTGTATTTGAGTCTTAGGCTGTTTCAACACAGCAGCGAAGCGCCCAGCCACATGTCTCACATGCCGAGCGATCGATAACACAGCTCAGACGACGACACTGCTATTTGGAACAAGAACTGCGTGTTCTGACTGAATTGTGGCGGACATATGTTGTTTCTTCAGTAAGAACAATTGCCGCCGGCTGTGCTGTACCTTTGTCTTAGAACGAGTCTGCTTGGACAGCTGAAGGAGAAGAAAGAAAAGTAAAAACAAAGAAGAAAAGTCACCGGTAGTGGGCAATGTGTGAAAACGAGCATGTCTAGTCTTAGCATTGCTTTTCAACTAACTGTCTGTCTAGATTTGGTAGCGCTCCTGCAGGTCAGACACTTTTTCTGTTGGCACACTGCCGGAATAAAATCACAAACTTGTGACCTTGCTCACAGTTAATGCGACACGTGCAACCAATTTTGTTACTACTTATTGGCTTAGAACTTAACTTTGTGCCACCACTAAACATAGTTCACGACTAACGTGTGAAAACAAATCTATCTTATCTTCCCTTTCCCTTTTGGATCTTCTGCCATACACGTTTACGAAGATGGCTGGGATGTAGAAAAGGGGGAAGGAGGTGGAAGATAAACACTTGGCTCAGCTGCAGCAATACAGGATGCAAGCTGCACAGTAACTATCCTACATTTATGAGGGTTGTGGTACGGGAGGGAGGCGGTGCAGCAGCTGCCGCTTCCATAACAACACGTCTGTCTGTAGCTTTGCTTTGGGCTGGTTGGGCGACAAGCGACTGTTGACATGACGGCAAGATTGGGCTTGTTTTAAAAAGAAAGGCTAGAGTGCATCTTAGATTCACATGTAAACTTTTTTTTTAAATTTGTGGCTCTAAAAGTGGGGTGTTTCTTAGACTCGATGGCGTCTTAGACTCGAGTAAATACGGTTTACCCTTTCTACTCTTGCTATCCTATTTTCTGCATTTTTGCTTAGGCACGTGTACGTAGACTTCACAACCAAATACCTGGAAGTAGTCTTATCTTGCTGGGTTTGCCACACCATAATTCAAATGGGGTTTAGTCTTTCACCGAACTTGTGCCTGCCATATTTATGACATATACTGATGTATTAACTGCTTCAGCTCAATATACCTTTCCCAGGTCTGAAGAAGACAAAAAGGTTCTGGCTGCCTCTACAATAGTGTGCAACCTTGCCATTTTGTTTGGCAGCATAGAGGATTGACTTCTGGTGCTCAATTCCTTTATCTCTCAACATTGTTTCTTTCTCTGTGTTATAAACCTCAGTTCCGTTGTCACTGCAGATAGTTTTCATCTTGAATCCTGTTGTACTTTCTGCTGCTGCCAAGAACTCTTTGAATTTTGTCACAGTTTCATTTTTACTCTTGAGAAAGTACAGTGGAAGCCCGCTACAATGAGTACGGGATATTACGAGATGTTCATAATTATAGGTGTTTTGTAATGCACCGTCAGTTTGAATATTCAGTTTATTATATAAATGTTCGGTATTTACGAGTGGTATCGTCATGAGCACTTCAGTAGATACGAGAGATTCACAAGCAACAATCATCAACATACCATCCAAAATAATTTTTTTAAAATTATAAGTAAACATAATAAATACAAGCTCACGTGATAATCATTGTTCATCGGCTTAGCATGGCAGAGTAAACAACGTGAGATACTGCAACAGTGGAAATGCAGTAACATCTAGCAACGCTGCCGTGACTTGGTCGACCTAGATTGTTATAGACGCCATCTTGGTACAGCACGAAAGCGAAAGCAAATGTGGCCAGTGGACTGAGTACACAGCATCGCATGACGTGCATCTTGGTTTTATTGTGATAACGATTGGCACTGCAGAATCAGTTACAATCTCACTATCATTTTTTTTATTGAGTATGTTATATACTGCATGAAGTTCTACAATACATTATCTCAACACTTCAGTGGCATAGCCATAGGGGGATCAAAGCCTCCCTAAAAGATTCTAAATTTATAAAATTAACATAATAATTGTATTATTTTGTTCCTGGGAGTATTAACAGCACTTGATGTCAGTCGCATAAAGAAACCCAGTTACATATGTGGGTAATGTGGAACAGCCGTGCGTCTTTTGTTAGTCCAATCATAAGATCTTATAGGTGCAGCTTTGTTCTTTTCAGCCAATCACAAGTGAGCTGGCAGTGCTGTTAGTTTTAGTTGCCACCTCGCTAGACGTCCATTTTTGTTTTGTTTACCTTATGTTTGCCATATTACCCACGTCAAGTATTCAACGCGACAATAACGGTTTTTTAGTAAGAGTCGTAGAACAAAGAGGATTAGTTGGTAAGAGTACAGTTTATCTATTCCAACATAAATTTCGCTAAAATGTAAACCTAGTGTTAATAAATCATAACACATAACGTATAAAAACATGACACAAGAAATTTATGAACTTACTCGTGTTAGGCTGGGTAGTGTAGAACTTCAAGTCCAGGCGTTCAAAAAGAGATCCAAATGAAGTTTGCTTTTGATGCGTTGCCATGATCGGATAAATCTAACATGTTCTACAAACAACTGACACAGGTTAAGGTATGTAGATGTAACTTTTTAACTTATATTATGATAAACAATTGTGAAGAACATGTTATTACAAATATTATTTTAATTTATAGTCTTTGATAAACCGAAAAATTGTTTCTTTATGCAACAGGTCCTCGCTCATCCAGCACAACACCAATTTTATGAGGCCTCACAGTGCTTGAGAAAGACCTCGCAAATTAATTTTGTATTAATTTTAACCCGCAAAAACCCCAGAAATTAATTATTGCTTTGAGTTTAAAAAATGTATAATTACAAAAAATATTTGTTTTTAATGAAATCTTACTCGTTTTTAATGTGTATGAGCTTTGTGTGTGTATAAGCCATGCCAAAAATTTCTATTAAAAACTTTGAGAAATATTTTTATTTATAGGCAGAAATGAATGTTCCAGCCGGAAAGACAACAGTAAACTACAACATCCACATGAAAACTAATTATGGCTGCTCTGAAACATGGTCACAGCGTACAGTGCAATGTTCTGACTGACATGGAAGACAGTGAAATGTGAATGTAGTTTATTGCGAGAGAACTTGGACCTTATAGCCCAGTGTCCAGTCCCTTTCACTTCCTTCCTGCTTTAGCACAACTTTTCATCTGCTGTTTTAAATTAGAAACTGATATTGTGGATGAAGTTTTTGTGTTATGCTTGTTTGCTAACGTGTGTGTTTAAAGTCAGAAATAGAAAATGTGCTCATTAATTGTGCACCAGACTATAGTATACTTATCTCGTAAAAAGATTTTCCGTCTAGCAATCATTGGCTCTCCACACATTTCGGAAAAGGGGTAGGGGGGGGGGAGGATGCCGGGTGGTCTGTAGAAAGAAGCCAAGTAAGCGTGTTTGTTTACGTTATTACGTTACCTGTATACTCCTGTCCAAAGTTGTTTAATTATAATATTAAGTGATAACCTATTCAGTAATTGTGTTATGATTGTGGTATATATAAATGGTACTTTAATTAAATTCTTCGCTGTAATTAAAGCCATACATTGTGCCGGACTATGCTATCACTTTTTAAAAGTACATGAGCTGATGTGCATGGCAGGATATGTTTTTTGCCTGTTTAACCAAGAGTGGAGTCTGGCGGCTTCATTTTTTCTGTTGTAGAATGTAACACTATCATCCTCGAAAAAAAGTTGCATCTTCTCTCCTACCCCTGGCTGTAATCCTACATCTTCTACGGAAACAAAGAAGGCTTTTATGGCAGGAAAGGGAAACATAAACATTGTGGAAGCTCTCCTTTGTGGGCCTGTTTATTGCAACATGTAAATGAATGTCAAACCGTGAGACATCAATAGTATTTTTTTTTTTTTTTCACAAACTACAAATGTTTGTGCCCGCCATGTCAAATTGCAGATTAGTTTCCCCTCCGTAGGAAGACAGCTTAAACTCCCCAGTGTAACAAGCATGTGAACGGCCATCAGTACATATTTACTGCCAGTGTTGCTGGAGAGGTGATGACTTTAAGGCTCCACATCTGTCGCCATACAGAATTATTTAATTTTAAGAAAAATGTGAAATTTGCTGAGCGTGAATTATGTTTACCTTGTCCTACAATATAAGCATCTCAGTTCAACTTTTGATGTATTAAGTCAGCTATCAGTCCAGAAAATTGCTGCATTGATTGCAGCTTTAATAAACGTTAAAAGTGCAACTGTAATGCTTGTACTGTAGTGCAAGATAAATAGAATTCACGCTGTAATGGCAAATTTCACATTTTCCTTTTCAGTCTTTCATAAAAGCAGAAAGTAAAATAATTGAACAAGGTAACTGATGCAGAGCCTGAGCAAGAGCTAAGAGACCAGGAGCAGTGACCCTACAAACCATGTATTTTAACGCTAGAGATTCACAAGCTTATTTTTAATAATTTTTTCTAAAATTTTTTGAATTTTGCGTACTTTTTTTAACAAAATTTTTGATTTTATTATGGTTCCTGAGAATGGCCTTGTTGAAATGCTGATGTTAAATCAAATTCTTATAAAGTTTGGGTTTTTCTGTAGTTGTTTTCTTTCGTGATGGGTAGTGATGATGCATTTTTAGCACTTTCACTCCGCTAGCTGTGCCGTGTGAAGAGAACTGTCTCGTAAAATGATGATGCACTATGCAGTAGTAGATCTGCGTTACTTATGGATTGTGATAGTTTGTAGTTTCCTTATGTTTGCACATTAGTTGCAGATTGCGAGTCGGTAGGAGCATAAACATACTACTAGGTTCAGGCGAAGATCCACAGTATGTCTCGTTGGCTGGGCAAACCTAAGTTCCATGCCAGTAGCAGTGATGCTGCGAACTCATGAACCTAAATGACAAGCGAAGAAAATATAACTGTGGACTTGCCGTTGAACATGGTCATAAACATTTCCTGCCAATTCTTTGATACAACTTATGTTAATGCAACCAGGCTGGCTGACTGTGTGCATGTAGGTTGAGGTGACTCATTGACGCATTGTTGTCTAGTCTCTCATGCCAACACTCAATGCAGTTTGCTAGCACCACTTTTAGTACAGCTAGGAGCTAATTTTGTAAGAAAAAATGTAGATCTACGTGGATGTTTGTAGTACGTATGTATTTTTATTTGGGTGAATATAATACATATGTAATGTAAGCTCTAAAACTTTGTGCCACTCAAGGATTTTTATATTTCTTGCAGCAAGTGAAAGGTATTTATTTGGAAGATGTATACCTATTAGATGAAGTTTATACAGTAGAGTCTTGTTATAGCAAAATGTCACGGTTCTAGGTTCGAACTTCGCTATAGCAGTGTTTTCGCTATAGCCGAATTTGGCAGATTCTGACCCCTTAACCCAAAAATTGCATTGAAACTGTCTTTAATCTTATTTAATTACAAAGTAGTAGGTTATTTGAAGGAAATTTAGGTTTATTTTAACAGATAAGTATGCGCTGGTTACAATGATACCCAACAAGTATGGGTGCAACTATTCGCTAAGTTCAAACGGGCCAAAAACTCCGCCGCATCATGTAAGTGGCTATCAATCATCAGACCGCCTCAACGGTGTCCCGCCCGTGCGGGCGAGCAGCAAGAGTGCACACGCCAGCAGTCAACATGATTACACTGCCGGCCACTGCAGTCCAATGTAATCAGTTTACCGATTGTAGCAATTTATTAATTAATTTATTTATTTTGGCATATTCTGTGTGCCCTTTCACACTGTAGCACGCGTCGAATAATTTGTGCGCTTGCCTGAGACCTATAAAAATCAGCTTGGGCGGGTGAATGTAATTGTTCACTTGTCTGTTGGGCAGGTAATGATAGTGTTGTTTGCCAGCAAAAATAAGCGACGCCAACATTGGTAGTTGCTTTATTTTCACGCACTAGTAGTGAACTGTGTTTAGCGGCGGCACGAAGTTAAGTTCAGAGCCAATTAGTAGTAGCAGAAGTGCGCGCACATGTATGCATTGACTTTGAGTAAGGTCACAAGTTTGTGATTTTATTCTGACAGTGTGCTAACAGAAAACATGTCTGACCTACGTGAGCGCTACCAAATCTTGATAGACAGTTCGTTGAAAAGCAGTGCTAAAGCTATACATGCTCGTTTTCACACACGGCCCACCACCCGTGAATTTTTTTTTTTTTTTTTTTAACTTTTTTTTTCTTTCTTCTTCTTTAGCTATCTAAACAAACTCGTTCCAAGACAAAAAAAGTGACTTAACTCTTGTTTCCACGCCTTTCCTGATGGTGTGTAAGATACTTTAACAATGCAACTGCCAGCCCGCAAGGATTTATTGCTTCTCGCTCAAGTTTATGGGACGTTTAGTGTGTTTAATTATAATTTATAATCAGTGTACAGTAAATGTTGAAACTGCCACTAAAGTAAAAGATAAAAACACGTACGGCCGACTGAGCGAGCATGAAAGTGAATCAGAACAGCAAATGTACTGACACAGGATGTGTCCTCTCATCCGCCGTCCTTGCTGCTTATCTCAAACAGCTGAAGGTCTACAGAGTAAATATGAACTGTAGCAAGCTAAGCAGAGATAAGCACGAGTAGTTGTGTGGGTGCATGTGTTAGGGAAAGAGACATCGCTATCATATCACCCAGAGGCATTTTTCTTCTGTATGCATGGTGATAGCAAGCCGGTGGCAATTATTCTTAGTGAAGAAACAGCATATGTCTGCCGTTATTCGGTCAGAATATTCAGTTCTTGTTCCAAATAGCCGTGTCATCATCTGAGCTGAGCGGAAGCTTTTTGGGAGTGCCTCGGGCTACGTCGCTGAGTATCTACACGCTCTCCCGGAAAATTTTTCATTTTCTAGGAGTCTTTCCCATTTTATCGCCGTTTCTTAGCATTTTTGAAAATTCCAGACCTCTAATTATAGCTGAATTGTAATGAACATGCAGTATTTAAAATAATCTTTCCTGCTCGCGATGTTAACTTTTTCCATTTTATTCCTTAAAAATTATTTTTAAAAAAAATTTTTTGGCAGGCATTGAGAATACTGTCGTAGTTGCGTTGTTGTAGTAGCCGCTGTCGTAGTTGCTGGGCTCGACTGTATGTTTATCAAAATTCAAAATCATAATTAATAATTAAAATCAAAAACGCGAGCTGTATGTGAAACTAAACACGGTTGAAAGCACAATTATCAACTACGGAAATGTAGCTAATGGTCACCTGTGTCGTAAAGGGGTGGGGGAAATAAAGGGCACAATTATATTTTGAGAACAACGTGTGCTTGTGTTTGGAGAGGGAAGCGATGTGTCCAGGCAGAAGCATGACTCACATGACAGTGCCAGTTAGCTGGCTCGGCGAGGGGAGGGGTGACGGCGCGAGGGTTGCGTCTAGCTAACAAATACCTACTCACTTCACAAGGTCACGTACATCGCCGCAAGCCTGCTTCACATGATCACAAATCTCGATGCAAGCCTGCTTCACACGACTCACCATACATGTTTCTACTCATAAAATTCACATTTTTCATGGCTTTTTTTTTGCAATTTTTTGACTGTTACTCAAAAAGACTTTGCTATAACCGTGTTTTCACTATTTCCGTGTTTGCTATGACGGGATTCTACTGTACCTATGTCGTCACTCTGCTGGCAAAGGGGTTGAATTTAAGTTTCTTTCAGGGTTGTAATAAGGTTTGAGCATGAGAGTTCCCTGAAGAGGAGGAGAGGCTGCTAGATGTTCCGAGGAGAGTGGTTTCCTGGGCAGTCGACACAACACAGTCTCTACAGCAGAGCGGGAAAATTCTCACTTTTCATGAAGGGGGGTGGCATATTAACCACTCGCCATATTTAGAACAGCTCCCTCAGGTGAAATATTAATTATTAGACACTGTGAATCAGACCTGGGTACTTCAGAAATGAAACTATAAATCTAAGTTTGAACTGTATATTGTTTCCACTTGGTACACTTTTACAATCACTGACTTTACAATTCAGCTTTACACACTTGTTAATACAATTCTGCTTTCACATACACAGGTCTTTATACACTACTGGTTAATACAATGCTCGACCACGTGGTCATTTGTGCATGGAGCCCCGGAACTTCTCACGGACTTGGCTCTACTTCCGCATCTGGCGGTCACAGATATCCGCCTCGTGGCGACTCGCGGTAGGGTGTGTTCCCTAATACTGTCCGCGCGGCTAGAGTGCGTCTCTTTACGAACTGCGCTTTCGGCACAAGAGTGGGTAGGACCAGGTTTAGGCTTCCTTCTCAGGAAGCAACCCAGGGGTTAAGCGGACGTCGGGTTTCGGCGGCCTTCTCAGGAAGCAACCCTTTCAAAGTTGAGGAGTGGGGCTGAGGCTTGCTCGGGGAGGAGGCCCGAACCCCAGACTGATGATTTTCCTAGGCGAGCGCCCGCCTTATATACCCCTGAGGGGGTTTAAAGTACCGTTAGTGGGTGGTGAAAATGGCCGCCGCTGGAGATGAGGCCGTCTGCTGGCTAGCAGGTGCACCACTCCAACACCCACAAATCTCCCACACTCTGCCAATAAAATACGTGACTCTATTAAAACTTTCCCGCGGGGCCGTGAAAATGTCCGCATTGCCAAAAAGAAATAAACAAAGCACTAAATAAATACACAGAATCAATAATATTACGTTTAAAATAATGATATATACACTTTCTCTCTTAAAAGTTCATAATTTGCCACCTGGCATAATTTGCATTGCATCCATCTGTTTGTTTACATTGGTTATGGCAGGCGTGAATATGTACATACAAAAATGGTTAATATAAACATCTCTAAACCTTTAGTTTTACGTTTTACGGCAACACGGCTCACAATACTGGATTTAATTGACCCCTTGGGCAAAAAGAAGGTAGGCCTAACTCTTACATGTTACTAATATTACGGGGCCGAGCGTAAAATATATCTAAGCACCATGCAGGGTGCATCACCTCCTATGTGCATCTCAGAATTGTGTGTGAAATAACTTGCTGTGGTTGATATGATACTATGTAACATAAAGTACCCATTGACACATGTTGTCAACAGATGAATATAATACTTGTTAGCTGGTGGCTTAACACATAATGTGCAGGGTACTACAGATAATCTGTGAGTGAAAGTGTATTACAAAAGTACGGTAGCCCATTATAAGCGGGTATATAACTTGCGTACAAGAAACAATAAACCAGTATTCTAGTCAATTGTTGGCTTCAGTTGTGTGTTTATCGAGGATCTTTGACATAAACTTATTTGATTGACAAAGTCATGCAAAGAATAGGATGTAAAACAAATTTTTTTATTTTCCGATACTGATGTTGACCTTAACTGTGAACTTAGATGCCATTGTGTAAATAGAATAACTTGTGAGAGCCTTTTTGGTTCCCAGTAAAATTAAAGAACGTAGTCTGCAAACATTTAAGTAACACAAAATATGCTTTGTTCTCAGGAAGGTACTGAACATTAAGGAACGTCATTATTTCTGTCACCGTAGCTGCCTGTTATGTTGTTTGATAAGTATGGTGCCCCAAGATTTCCACCAACATGTTAGTTTGTACGTATTCATGGTTAAAAAGTATTTGGGACAGTGCTAATAATAACTTATAATGTTGACTGGGAGCAGTTTTATTTCATACATGTAGGGTGCATAACTTCAATTCAGGAGTGTGTGGATGACCCAGTTTTCCAGTTGCTAGACTCCAACAGTTTGATCCTCTGGTGCTATCTCTAACTTGAATGTCACATGTTTAGGACATTGCTTAGTTGGTGCGTTTTCTCGTCTTCACGTCTGTCTCTTTTATACACTTTGCAGTCCATATGTAACTGCAGGTCTTACCTTGTACAGTAATCACCTATAGCGAAGTTCTTGTCCAAAGAGTTAGCGTTCAACGCACAGCATGCATGTAGTACCAACCTAGTATAGTTTTCTCTGCTGACAGTATTCACATGTCTAACCCACGTACACACTCAGTCACTCACTGCTCAGCCCAAACTGCTCTGCCTCACCTGGAAATATTCACTTTGACTGATTGTCTCATAAGGAACCATCCACCTAACTGATTGTTGTTTCAGTTATTCCCGACACGCATAACGTTATAAAGAACATTTGTTAGAGGAGGATTATCAAATACTTCCATTACTTCATGCGTACTCTGAAACATTAATATTCCAAGCCCTTCAAATGACTGAAAGTGGCCGGTATTAATGTCAGTGTTGTACTTATTGCTACTGTGTTTCAAAAGAAGGGCAAAAAATTTACAAGGTAGTTTCCCTAAATCCAATTTCGAGATTGAATTTCTATTATTTCCGAAGCATTTTATACATATGCAATAAAAACTTAGTAGGATATATAGTAATAAAATTTAAATTTTGTCCAAGAATTGCATTGTGCAAAGATATGTTTGTAATCTACTAGACATTAGTTCCAAGTTGATCTGAGCTTGATGTCACTGTATAACATCCTATGTTATACATGTCCTTACCTATTATGTGTATAGTGTGTATCATTACAGCACATTTGACATGTGGAGGGTTTCTTTTCTTATTCTCATCACAAATCTCACACACACATATTACTTATTCCTGGTACAAGCAATGATAGGAATTTACATGTTACATTTATCAGTAGGTGATTCTGAGTGTTCTTAGGCTTGAACGTACTGATTTGTTCTTAATTGTGAGGATACTGAATAAACAGCATCAAGTATTATATAGCATTGTGGATCACACAAAGATTGTTCTTAGACTTGAACATACTGATTTGTTCTTAATTGTTAGGATACTGAATAAACAGCATAAAGTATTGTATAGCACTGTGGGACACACAGAGATTGTTCTTAGACTTGAACATACTGATTTGTTCTTAATTGTGAGGATACTGAATAAACAGCATAAAGTATTATATAGCAT
>PNEQ01008321.1:0-12803 GCA_003012365.1 Medauroidea extradentata
ATATTCCTGCTCTGCGTCGTATTGAACGCGTTCGTCGAAGACCTGAATACCTTGAAGATTGTAAGACCTAGGTGGGGTGAATGTAATAATAATGTATTCTCTTTGGACTGTAGCTGTCGTATGTTTTGTTTATTCGTGCTATGGAAGGTGTAGGATTTTATGTTGAATAAAACCTTATTTTAGGTAAAACTCTCATCAAGTTTGTTAAGTGCTAGTTAACAAAGCTTGTTAAAACAAAAATGCTATGAATGATTAGATGTTATACATTCTTACTACTGTATCTTAATTTCCACCAGTTACTGGATAATAATAAATGTAATTTTTGCAGTTCAACCTAGCTTACCTTCTGAACAACTTTTTTTTTTTTTATAAATTTAACTGATACTGAACACACTGCAGTAAATATTTTCAGTGGCTGAGTGTGTTGTAATTATACACACATAATAAGGTAATTTAACTTGTAATTTGAGTTCTGTAAACTACTTCCTTAAAAACCCTACTAAAATTTTCACCCTCCTTATATTTCACAAACTCCTCCAAAGGTAAAATTCTCTCCTCCACCAGCATAAGTGAACAAGTGAGTGATTTTGGTCAGTGCTGGTGAGGTGTGACATAGGTGAGTATGGAGTAGGTAGTGTCGGAATGAAGGGGCGGAAGGAAAATATAAGCATAAAACTGCCTACGAAACCAGCTACACAATTACAAAAATATTATTTCACTCTAATTTAAAAGGAACGTCAGCTGGAATTACTACAGGTAATTTATTGTTTATCACGTATTTAAGAATTTAAATGTCGCTGCATAAAACAATAATGCATATTATGTTTGTACCTTATTCCACACTTGTGCACAACTCTAGCCCTGAAATAGTCAGCCATAATTTTTTTTACTTTAGATATTACTGAGTTGTTTCAGACAAAATAATTTTAAATTTAGGTGGTTTAAGGCCACAAAGTATCTTACTTACCAAAATAGTTTACTGCACCCTGAGTGTGTGTGAAGGAACAATTGCCTGAACTAGGATGCCACAAACTTGTCTATATATATATATATATATATATATATATATATATATATATATATATATATATATATATATATATATATATATATATATATATATATATATATATATATATATATATATATATATATATATATGTATATATGTATATATATATATATATATAAATTTGTTTAACATTAGAAAAATTATTTACATTCAGTTCCTTTTCAATTGGTTGGGTGTTCGTTAAATTTCTGTACATTGTATACTCTCCAACACATTCTTAGCATTCTAAGTTATTCCCAGTCATCATTAGCTTCATGGTTCTAATAATCCTGTTCCTTAAAACACTAACAAGTATGTGCTTGCAATATTTCTGTTGTTTATTTGTTGGCATAATTTGTCACTGCCTGTCCCAACATACCTCTTAACACTGGAAAACTTAATTTTTAACTGTTTGTAAATGTATATGTGTTGTGTTCTACAATTTAAATAATTGGATACTTCTACACCTTCATGTGCCCAAGGCAAAATTAAAAACATTAAGTTTCTCTGTTTTTAATCTTGTATTCTTGTATTCTGTTCATGCAGCAATGTTTTTATGTTAGTCTGTTTCATTCAGTTCGTAGTGATTTATGCATGGTTTCAGTGGAACACTTTACTACTTTGTCTAACTGTACATATTACAATGAAACAGTTTAATGTAGATGCCTCCCTGAAGTTTGTGACAATCAGGCATACACTGGGCATTGATGAAATACCCTCAATGGCAGAATCTTCTACCACCAGAGCACTCTTTACTGTTGTAATGTTCAACAGACAACAACATCTGACAAACCTGAGAATAAATAATGACATGTTGTGATATGAATTTGTTCAAAGCAACTGATACGGCCAATCAGAGTTGCTGAGTACTGGAGATGTGTTGTCTAAAAATGTAATATTCACACACTATATTGTCTCATATACCCATACAGCACAACAAGGTGGAAAAAACGTCTTAGCGACGTCCCGCAGGTAACTTCACGACATCACATAGACGTCCCAGAACGTCACAGCGACGTCAGCAGGACGTTGTGGCGACATCCAAATGTCCGCTTTTTGGGACGTAGCAAAATGACGTCTCAGCGACGTTAAACAAGGGGACGTTCCAGCGACGTCACACAGGGTTACGTACCTGTGACGTGGCTTAAAGTGACGTCCCTGTGACGTGGCTTAAAGTGACGTCCCTGTTACATGGCTTAAAGTGACATCCCTGTGACGTGTCATAGAGTGACGTACCCGTAACGTGTTTCAGGGTGACGTCTCTGTTATATTTCTCAGGGTTACATCGCCGTTATTTTACTCTGGGTGACGTCCTGTATCATACCTTTCTCTGTTTTTATTTAAGTTGGGTTCTCTCAAGTGCAGTATTATTATATTTGTGCGACTCAATTTTTTAAACAACGTACCAAAATTAATGTATTAATATGAGTTTACAGTACCATAAATTAATTACTCCCTTGAGTGTTATCTGATACCTGTGTAAAAATTTTGTTTCCTAATGCATTTTATTTTATATAACAGTAAATCTTTCATTACTCCATGATCAGTTCTGCATATTTACAATATAATATACATTGATATGTGACACAGCAGCAGGATGGCCTGTAGGTGCTTTGGAGTTCAGGGCAAACCTCACATATTTAGCCCCTTCCCACCAATTGACTGTCCCAATTAGTTGACCACAGCAAGACCCCTCAAAATAAGTTGAATGTCCCAGCAACAAGTCTGTATTCTATCGACCCACATAATTCTTTTTTCAAAACCTAGGTGCAGCTGTAATTAAATGAATGCTGGGTTGGCTTATAAAGCTCGTTTGCTGGCCCATGTACTACTAATTATATGCCCTGTCCAGTTATCCTGCGTGATTTTTGATACTTACAAAGTTGTCGCTGAATTATCCAATTATAAGCATCACATTTGAATACACACACTCACTACAACACACTTGAAATTAGTTTCGGGAGGGCCGGTTGCATCCCTGGCTCCGGCCATTTTGATGTAGATTATCTAAAAGTTCTCAAAGTTTCCCTCAAAAGTAGGGGTCGTTTACTCACCTAAAAAAAAGGGAGATGTCAGATCAGAACATATGTACAGTCTATCTGCCCATTTATAATCTGGGCATGATAGCCTGTACATATGTTCTGATCTGACATCTCACTTTTTTTGGGGTGAGGAAACGACCTCTATATGGCTTATAATTTTAAATGAGAACACTCCCAAATAAATATTTTCTCAATTGCACATCTCACCTACCCCAGCATTGGCTGTTCTTTCTTCTCGTCATGGGTTTGTACAAAGTTGGTTGCATGATTGACTAAATAAAAATGAAGATGAATTCTTAAAACGTAAACAATTTTCAAGTTTATTAACGAATTACGTTCTTAGTACAGTAAATAGTTAACAGTCGGCTTCTTGACCTTATTAAATTTAATTCTGGAAAATTTAGCTGCAATGGGGGATAAAACACTAACAGATGTTCATCACAGTTACAATAAATTCACATTTGTGTGCACAAGTTAACACGTTAACTGAACTGTAAAAAAAATAAATACTCTACTTCTAATAACTACAAAGATATTCTCAGTTAATATATTCGTAGTAAAGTTTTCTCGACTGTTAAACTAGCAAAAGATATTTCGATATTTCACACTGTTCGAATTACAGTACATAATTTTGATAGTTTATATGAAACCTAATTTTTAAAACTTATTAAAATATCCAGTAATTATTAAAAATAAAGTCATGACTGAAGTGTCAAATACCTTGACCAAACCCTTAAAACCATTGACCAATGAATTTTTGTCTGTGAATAATTTTAACCATGATTCACCTACACGAGATAAGTGCAATGTATGAATAAACAAACAATAACTATCCATACACTGTTCAATTAATTTCAATCAGTTTATTGGCCATCAAAGCTATGCACATTTTACCAGTGACACAACTCCACTGGTGGTAAGATCACATTGCACTCTGTTAACACAATCTCGTTGAATAACAAAATTTTTTGCACAGGGAAAAATCTGATGAGATTTTGTATTTATTCCATGAAATAGCAAGTTCTGGGGGGAAAAATAGAGAGAGAGAGGAACCAATTTCCCTGCAGGCAATTTTTGATATTTGATGGTGAGAGAGATTACGAAAATATTTATTGCAGTGTTTTACTTGACAGGTAACTAAGAACTGTGGCAAATATGTATCAAAGCAGTACTTATCGGATACATTGTCATGCATCATAGAACATAAAACATGTAGATATAAATTTTATTGACAGCATGGTCAGTTCAGTTACACCACTGACATCTTCCTGCGTGTCTCCTCTCCTACTCTAATACAAACTAATTTTTTGCACATGCTGCTATACAAAAAGTTTAGCAACACAATTGTGTTAAATAATTTTTTGTGAGGTTAATTTGAATTTACAGCAGAAAGAAGTGTACTACACCCATCTTTTGTGTGGGGACCGAGTCCCTCGGCACTTATATTTACAAGTGTAACATGTCTTCCAACAGTGGTGTAACCAGATGGAGGGTTAAGCATCTTTTTAAGCTTTCGAATTTATGTATTTTAACAAATTTTTCTGTATAAGTCCTTTAGGTATTCTAACAGCAGTATTTTTATTGCAAAACCCATAATTTTTAGCTATATGATAATGAAAAGTTTGCCCCTCATTGTAAAACTTGAATTCGTTATCTGCTTACACACAGCAGCTTCTCTGTAGTTCAGGACTAGCCAGCAAAAAGTATACAATATATTAAATAGACAAACTGATCGATAAGTACTATGTAGTGTGTGAACCAGACAATAACAGGACCTTCAGTTATTTACTACAGATTTTAAATGTTGTATTTGGGATACAATTAAGGTGGGAATCAAGCATTTACATGTACACTTATGCACTATTAAGAAAACACTATACACATATTTTGTATTTATCACCGTTTATTTTTTCATACACATTTTATGTACATTTCTACTTTCTCCTGTTTTTATGAAATCGCTACAGCATCCTCTTCAGAAATCACAGCTGCTTGTTTCCTGTTAAAGATACGCACACATTAAAATACTGAACTACATATAATACTAAACAATCTACATCAACATTTTTCGCAGTTTTGTTTTACATCGACAGATGACAGCAAAATATGTGGTGGCTGAAATACAAGTTACGGTATGTCTGTAACCAATTCATTACCAATACATTACAAACATTACTATTCCACAATAAAAAAATAAAATGCCACCATTATTAATGCCATACTCTAAATACGGGCTTTCTTAGGAACCACTCATAGTAAACACAATTTTCATTAGCTTCAGGTAGTTCAGAAACTGTAAGGGCCGGTCTTACCATTCTCTGAGTTAACCAGTAGGTAACTACCGATAAGTTAAACTTACCTGGCACTTTATCTAAAGTCTCGTCTTACCACTTGATTTATACCTCTGTGCAACTACCCAAAGGTTAGCTAGACATGTAGTTAGGTTGCACAGACTGTGTGGATGTCTTGGCTGCTGATTGGTCTGTTGGATTTGTGAATATTTATTTTCTGGATATTACATGTACGACCGACGGCCACATAGAAATAATGAATAAAAACAACTTGGTGCTAAGTTTAATATTTGAAGTTAGGCTTACAAGTATTTACTTTCGCATTTTACGAGTGTTTTGTGATTAGTGTTAAAACTTAAATCTTATTTCGAAGTAATAGCTAAATAATTTAAATATTAACGTATTAAATAGCGAAACTGTTTCGCTAGTACCTGTTTCAGTAACTGTCGAGAACATTGCAAAATACAGTTTCCTTGTTTATAATAATACTATTAATAATAATACAATAAACGACGACATCAACAAGGCGAAATTGTACAATGATCAGGTGTCAAGCTGTAATGTTCTCCTAATAACCCAACCCTTCGAACCCATCCCTTACATACACCATTATTTCCCCTCCCCTTTCTTCCCTGTCCAGCACCTCCCTGCATAACCACATCTCCACTTCTACATCTGCTCTGTATCTTTCAAACTTAACCAGAAAACTTGGTTTTAGGGTTAGGGTAATTTTAATAAATCCAGTTTTACTTACTCATTTCATTTCCACATACCACATTGCATGAGCCTTATTTAAGAGTGATTTTGTTGGGATTCCCTTTATTTCATAAGGTGGGAGGACTACACATTTAGTTTAAAGTCTTTCATGAGACTAATAATTCAGTGTCATTAACTGTTGATAAATATTTGCTGTCTACATAAATCACACCTACCTTGGTTAACATTGAAATTGCAATTTATGTACGCACATCTTAGTCAAATTTATGGTAAAGTCCTTGTACGACTGTCATGTGTATGCACAACACACAAGTAAGCCTACTGAATTATTTATAAAATCTGTATAACGATTTCATTATGAATCGCTAAACGAAAGCCATTACTTATGTATAGGCCTACCTTATTACAGGAGGTACAAAACTTATGTGGAATTCGGGAAGCAATTACGTAAATTACATCCAGTACGGCCGTGGTTGCAACAAACTGTGTAGGCCAACAGACAATTGGCAAACACCACACTGACGTATCTCACTTGCATTATATAAATGCCGATTTTCATAAATAAAGCACTGAATTATGTCATTCTACCATACTGTCGTCTGAAACCCAGACATTAACGCTTTTATTTTCAACACACTTCTAAACACAACTTCGGCATATGCTCGTAAAACTTCGTGGCAATTTTCTTCTCACAAATATGATCTTTCACTTCTTACATAATTTTGCATGTATGAGAAGTCTACACAATTTGAAATTACGAGAAACATAACCGAAACATTCCTTTGACACAAGAAACTAATTTCAAAACAGCACAAACAAGGTTAAAAAATTAACATATTATATTTTCGTCGCCATACTTAACTGCAGTGTACGCCTTATCCAGAGCTTCAACCTCCTGATAAAATAGCCAGAAATTTATCCCTTAGTTAGGCCTACCTAGAGTTCGTAAGACGCAGTTTGTCGTCTACCTAGGAGATAAAATTTACCCAGAGGTGGTAAGACCGGCCCTAAAACATGTTATTTGCATCATTGAATTTGAGGCAAATTCCTCCCCTTCCTTAATTAAGTATATGTTATGGTCAAAAACCCTTTCGAAATAGCCTGCTTATCTCCTTTGTTTATACTATGCTAGTCAATGATAATTTTCTATACTAAAGGTAATAGAAAAAAAAAAGGTATATCAGAGTATAGTTTTCAATGCCTTAGGAATGCTAAAGGAGGCTTAAATATCAACATGCTGAAACAAAAAGTACTTTTTTTTTTTTTTTCATATTACTGCTCATTTACACTAAACCCTGATGCAATCGCGCATCCATACAAAATGTCTTCGTCTGTATATATTGTAACGTGAAATTTTAGGGATTTATTTAAAATAAGTAATTGCAGATTAAAAATTCAATTTGAAAATAAAAGAAGGCGAAGTGAATTGAGACGGAATCTGTTCTCTGAGAGCGGATCTTTGTAGGATGCTCGACACTGATTGGCCGGGGGCACCATCTCGTGACCACTGGACTGGGAGGGTGGTTTGCCGCCAAGACTGGGAAGAGCCGCGAGGGAGAAAGTGGGTCGAGGCATTTGGCCGCGGATGTCGAAGGAGAACGAAGGTTTCCAATTTTCAACTATTTGTTTCGGATATCAGGGGCGGCGGTAGGCCCCCCATGATATCATTCGTCGCAAATTATATTGCTGGATAGTGAAACTGAAAACACAGACGGGCGGCAGTAGACACCCAGAGTTTGTGACGTTTATTTTCTTGAAAGAATAAAAATCAGTACTTTATTGCACGCTCTACGAGAGCAGTTCACGATAAATTCACTGAGCCAGGAAACTAACATTCAGTTTTTTTTTACTGCCGAGATAAACCCCGTGTTACCTGTGTGGTACTTACGAGGAACGTCATAATATTTGTGTTCTCTTCAAGAAGTACCTACTTGTTACGTACTTTACAATCTGTTTACTCCAAAAACGATGTAGACTAGCTGCCCAAACATTTGTTATCTTTCTTTGCCTTTTATTTATTCACAGTAAATGTTAATTTCCTGCATGGTTATTATAAATTTATTCTGTAACACAATAAACTTGAGCATTTACTGTACAGCCCCTCCATTGTTTTTGTTTGGAGCATACCATTTTAGTACATTTTCATGACTTATTCTCTTTAAGATTGTTCTTTAAAAATTTCATGGCCCCAAAATCTATGCCTGTACGAGTGAAGTGTTTGTACAAAACTAAGTGCAATACGAGCAGGGTTTAAGTATATTTTAATGAACATAAGTAATTTTGTTTTGGTAACAACTTTGCCCCCTTAATTTGTAAATGTGCTACTTGTAACAGATGTAGAACGTTTCCAAAACCTCATATTGTAGGTACTCAAAAGAGCATGTTCTTTCTGCTCCTGCTTTTGACGAAGAGCAGAGTAGTAGTTAAGATTTATAGCAGACAAAAAGTGCACCAAGAATGGTGTTATTTTTCTGTCGGGCGAGGCTTATCCAATATGTTTGGTTATGTACTAAGGACTGTTTTGCCATTTTATAAAAACTGATTCAAAAATAAAATTCGCCATGTTACATTTTATTTGTTACAAACTAATTTAAAATTAAATAATAAGGCATTGTTTTCTCTTGAGGTAGGAGTAAGCCCTACTGTACATGATTGTAATTATTGAAAAATTAACACTTTTTGTCAGGCAAAAACTATTATATAGGCCTACATTAATGTACATAGTAAAAAATCGCAAATATATGAAAAATAAATTATGTGGCCAAAGATTTCAAAGTAAGTAAAACAAAACATCAACCCTACTAGCACAGCAAGTCCCCAGGATGTCCTAGGGACATCCTTTGAGGATATCTGGGTACATGCGATCCTCGGGATGTCCTAAGGATGGATATTTCGGATGTCCGAGAGCTCCGAAAAAACCAGTCCCGAGGACGTCCCAAGTACCTCCTCGAAAAGTACATCACATCCCAGGAAGCTCCTTGGAAGATGAATTTGGGTCTTCCTAAATTCCTCATCTGGGGAGCTCCCAGGTATGTCCTTACAGGGAGCTCCCACGGAGCTCCTCTGAGGAACTCCCTGGGATGTCCGAGCAGGAGCTACCTGGGATGTCCGAGCAGGAGCTCCCTGGGATGTCCGAGCAGGAGCTCCCTGGGATGTCCGAGTAGGAGCTCCCTGGGATGTCCGAGCAGGTGCTCCCTGGGATATCCGAGCAGGAGCTCCCACGGATGTAGTGGATTTCTACGCAAGTTCCTAATATGACCACTAGATGGCCTACAATATTATTTAAATATACATGAGGTTTGTTGCAATTATTCTAGTAGATAATTCATAACTTTTATATATGCCTTAAGAAATTGGTAAATTTATTAATTTCGACACACATATTTTATTATTACTGGTAGACTTTTGGAAGTTGAAGCATTTAAAAAAAATGTTATTACAGACGAATTGTTTACTCAAAAGATTTTAAGAGGCTACATTAACAATTATGTGTATTTGACTGTGTGTTAAATACTTAGTTTACATATCACCAAAACAAATACATTTGTTTTCTTTTGTGTTGCATACTAAACTTTTACTTTTGCTGCTGGAAGGAGCTCCTAGGGATGTGTTTAATACAGGTCCCAGGGAGCTCCGAGGGATGTCCCAGGGATGCGTTTAATACAGGTCCCAGGGAGCTCCTAGGGATGTCCTGGGGATGCATTTAATGCAGATCCCAGAGAGCTCCTGAGGATGTTTTGGGGATGTGTTTATTACAGATCCCAGGGAGCTCCTAGGGATGTCCCAGGGATGTGTATGCCAGACATCCTAGGGATGTCCGTATGTAGTACTTTTCCATGAACATTTCCTACATAAAAAGGACTTGAAATTAACTTTTCTAGGACGTCCTAGGGACGACAGTTCCTACATCCTACGGACGTCCTCAGGATGTCTGTGTGCTGGTAGGGAACAATCATTAATTCACAGGTTTCATCAGCTGTAGTTTGGAAACAACCATTATACGTTCGGTTGGTTGCAGAAAAGAGCAGTACACTTTCTGCTCTTTCTAGCTATTTTTATACTACTAGAAAATCTTAACATGCTCTCGAGAGCAGAAAGCTCAGGTCGTTCGTACAAATCTTAGGTTACAAACATTAAATTAGGTCAGGGTAGGTTACCTTACCTAAAATAACCTAACAAAAAATTTTACGTAGGGCTTTAAGAGACATTAGAAGTAGTCCTACAAAATAAATTTGTTATGTTACCTAACATAAACTTACCTAACCTAATAATTATGTTTCGTAAGACTACTAATGTCTCTAAAAACATTTTTAATTAGTAAAATATATATCTAAAATAAATAGTTCGGCAGTACACGATGAGTAATGATTATTAATATTTACCCAAAAAAGTTTTTTGTCACAAACGTATAACCTGGTCAATTAAATTTATATTCTGTTGGTCAGGGAAATAAGAGCAGCTGACGTGGAAAAGTCAGGGAAATTTTTTTACATGTTTTGCTAGCCATCCTAATATGACATCTAATACCCGATAAATTAACTTTTACAACTCTTTATACATTGGTGGCCTTGGCAGTTAGGCGTTCGGATGACTCACTTCTTGACACAGTAATATGCTGGTTTTATGATTGGACTAGTGCATTGTGTAACCTGCTGGGCGGTGTCACCCTTCCAAGAATTTTCTCGATCTTAATGCCTATCACATTCACACTAATAAGGTTCTCATGACTTTGCGTGTTAATACGTATGTACTTGCCCAAATACCACCATTCCATGCATGATGTTATATGTTCAAGCATCTGCCCGCCACTCCAAGTAGCGAAAATTCCGGACACCCCTTTCTTTACGTAGCTCATTTTGTTTTTTACATGTTGACAACCAAAACTACAAAATTACAAAAAATACCCATAGTAACAATGCAAAAACACAGAATGCTAGTAAAGAGACCCACACATTTAACAATGCCACCAATTGCAGACTGTTGACAAAACATTGTGCAGACTTTCCCGTGATATTCATCACACTTAACTTGAAACTACAAAAAAATTACAATACAAAAAACAAAAACTCGATAGATATTCATGCAGCAGTCCATAGTGTACAGTATAAGACTAGACACCAAACCTTTCTCGGACTTTTCAGAATGTGGTTACATTGTAACAGCCACGGCTCTAAAGAAAGGGTCATGGCGATGTGCCCCCCTCCCCCCGGCCAAGATAAAATATAAAATTAAAAAAAAACAATTCCTATCTGGAGTTTACTAGAACAAATTGTAATTAGCAAAAGATAACTTCAATTCTTTAAATAGAAAGCTGCGGCACCCCCTAGCAGCTGAGAGGGATATCATCGTTGATGATAGAAGGCAGTGCAGCCTGTGATTTTCTGGCTGAGCTAGCACTACTGTGAATTGGTCAAACATAAAACCACAGTCACCTAGCAGCTGCAGTTGTTAGTAGAACTAGTTCAGTCGACCTGCCTTATCCGCGGACTTAGCATCCGCGGTTTTAACCCACCACGGTAAAAAAAACCTTGAAAGATAAATGTGAAATGCTTGAGAATTTGGATTTTCCCGTGCACCGCTCAGACTAAGAGTGCGCCACTCACTACAGCATACGTGCAAAAGCAGCTGCTGCCTGCTAGTCTCGCGATAATGTCGTCAGCAAGCTGAGCTAAAGTTAATGCTTCAAATGCACATGTACTGTGTGCAGTTTACACATTCAGTGGTCTGCTGCTGAGTAATATCTCTAAAAGAAAGGCTGAAGTGGTCATTTTAAGAGACGAGAGATCACCAAGAAAGTTCTTAGTTTGAGTGACGAAATGAAAATTCTAGATTAAACAAGTTGTATGTCTGCTGCAGAAGTAACTTAGGCTGCATGTACGATAAAAATCGCGCATAGCAACGAGCATATAAGAAGAGTGTTTCAACACAATGTTAAAAACCGAGCACCTTATATGTGCACAGTAATTTTCGTGTTACAGCCCAAATAACACAGCTACCATTAAAAATTTCAATGTTGCCACAACATTGAAGTTACGTTGATACAACATTGCCACAAAGTTGCTGCAACGTCTAAATGTTAATACTTTGAGCAACTTCAACATTGCAATGTATCTTGAAATAAACATTATGGCATTACTTCCAAACAAGTGTTTAAAAAAAAACACAACACACACACTCGCATGGTAGTTGAGTATCCAACTTATATTACACATTACATTTGAGGGCTGATATAATCACACCAATCCACTAAATATGAACACAAAGTTTTAAGTAATAACCAATAAATATTAATAATAAAAATAAATATGTGTTTTAAAACAGTACATTACAATAGATGAATACTATCAACATTGTAGCAAAATTAAGGCTGTAATTATGGTTACTATGAAAAGTTACAACATTGTTGATAGTTACGTTGCCAATTTCCACGTTTACACTGGCGTAAAATAGTTTACTGATAGGCCTACGTGTGAAAAAGTTGCACCAAGTTAATTTTAGTTTATAGTAAAGATACCTAATTAAGGTCAAAATGTATAATGTTAGTACTGTATTTCAAATTCATCACTTTTTTCTTTATAAAACAACTGTACTGTAAGTTTCATGTGTACATAGTAATCCATTTTGCAAATGGAATAATTTTGAGTTCTAATGTTGGTTAACAACTGTTTGTGTACCTTTCAAATGTATTAAAACAATTGTGGA
>PNEQ01008322.1:0-12802 GCA_003012365.1 Medauroidea extradentata
CACCACAATGTTCCCTCCCTCTGCTGCCTCGCCATTTCCCCTCTCTACCGACGTCACAGCTCACTCCAACAGCACACGCGTCTATTTTCTACTGGCAGGGAACCAGGACGGACGTCGGAATTTGTGAAGGTGCGGTGCGGAGTTATTAAAGTTTAACGTAACATTTCAAGTCTGTTCACAATACATCATGGGAATCCATACCATCGCACACAACTACCAGGTAACCTCCATTAAACTATAGTTATGCACTAGGCAAAAGTATGTCCATGGAAATTTCCACTCGGGAAAAATACTGCGTCGTAACCAGAAACGTTAACTGCCGCTGATGTCAAGTTGACACCGTCACAATGTGTATGCAAATTAATCCAAAAATTTAATCTGCCACGTATATCTGGAGATAAAAAATATGATAATGTATAAATTTATACGTCGAAAATGTCATCCCTTCATGAAAATTACAGGGGTGGCCACCCTCGCATTGTTCACTACATTTTTGTCGTCTTTCGTGAGAGCATTGCATGTTGTATTGAAGAAGACGTCCTAACCAACTAAAAAGGTTTTCTTTCTTAGAATGCCAAGAATTCATGGTTTGCCAACAAAATGGGAACAAAGACAATTTTGAGACCACTAAATACACAAAATTGTTGATTCCGGCAGGGAATTACAAAACGATTTTACAGTACATTAGTCATACACTCAAGGAAACGTAACCTGTACCTCAGTTTTTGAAAAACAAGCCAACAAATTCAAGTTCAGTAAGCCTCAAAAAGTTGTATTAATTCAGCTGCACACACTCACATACCTAAGCTCAGCACACACATTCATGTTTGGCATGTTTCTGCAATGAATTTCGGTAAAATGCGACCAAAAATTAGACGTCTTATCATATGTTACAAGAAGAATTATTTACTTTCCTAGTACACATTACTGGCACAGACACGTTGTTGGCATTTTCCTTGTAAACTCTGAATCTTTGCCATTTTCAACAAGAGGACTCTTATTGCTGTTTAGGACCTCTTCTTAAAAATGAACTACATACAAAACTGATACAACCTTACAGAAAATACGACGTAAGTAATAAAATAAGACGGTAGCCACCCCCGTAACTTTCATGAAGGATATGTGATTCGCGAATAGTTTCTTCGCAAGTTGAAAATCTGGTCAGAATAAATTAGTATGCAGAAGAACATACCTGTTTTAAAGTGGTTACTGATATTTTGTAAGAATTAAATATAACCACTTCACTTTCAACGGTGAATAGTTCTGTTAATATTTTCGTATCATATTTAGTCACATTTCAAAATCGACTTTCACGTTTCATAAGAAATCAACCCCTCTCCCTCGAACAGGAAGTTGACCCCACCTGCACACGTTATAGAAACAACATGTATACACTCACGTTTGTACCCACCTTTAGATATCGATATTTATTTAGAAGCTCCATCCATTGCCAAAAAAAGAAGAGAAAACCTCGCAATGTTACTAATCACGTCTTAAGCAATTTAGCCGTTGGCGACGGGGTCAAGGAAAGCTAACGTCCGATACGACCCTTCGATTCGGTGCTTATGACTGATTAAATGCACTGCTCCCTTAGGATCGATATGGCGGTCGATGTCAGCTTTGAATCGAGGGGGGATCGTAACCAATTTGGGCGAGAGCCACTTACGTAACCGTGTGTCTTATACCCAGGACAAAACAGCGAGATGAGGCCGTGAGCAAACTACACTTTCACTTTGCATATCATTACTATTCAAATATTGCCATCAGAGATCTCAAATATTTCTATGACTCGCTGAAATGCACACATATTCGTTCTGTAACTGACTGAAGTCCCCAATAGCAAAAGTATATTTAAATTTCAACAGTTCAGGAATATGTTTCTAATAGTGCAAACATCTGCGCAAAAAACAAGAAATACAATGTATTTCTTCACACTAATTTTATGAATACAGTATGTTTACAGCATTATTTATGTCACAGAGTAATTCAAAATGTATTGTATATACTGTGGAGTAGAACCGTAAAATACATATAAAAACTAGAAATCTCCGCTTACATTTTTTTAGTCGTGTACAACATGTAACATGTAAGAAGTACCATCAGAAGTGCCAAAAGTTATTGTTATTATGCTATACAGATAGACAGCATGTTTCAGAAAACATTTTACAAACTAGCAAGATGGGTTCCTTACAATAAAACAAGAAAGAAGGCCACGTGAACATATAGGTTCTGAAATCCTTAGTATTTGGGTTATTAATGAAAGTTTAGTTCTATATTTTTCATGGTAACCAGTAGTAAACGTAGTGTTGTCAGATAATTGAATGATGTCCTGGATACAAGTATGCTGATGCCCTATTTGTATCCTGTATGGCGGATGTAGGAGCTAGCGTGTGTGTAAGCCAGATATTGTAATTTCGAACATTTACGGTGAGTTTCTGAGATTATGGCAGTTTCATCGAAGATAATATCATAAAATTACAGTATATATTCAAAATGTCATCCTCTTGCTTCTTCACACATAATAACATGTATCGTGTAGTGTCGCATCCTGTCGAATATTCCTACATCCGCCAAAGAAGATACAAATGAGGGCATCACCATACTTGTAACCACAACGTACACTTCAATTGTCTTACAACATCAATTTTACTACTGGTTTCCTTACGACACTTTCAACTAAACTTTCATTAGTAACTCAAAAACTAAGGATTTCTGGACCTATGTTTAAATATATTTGGGGGGGGGGTGAGAAACTCACAATCCAAGTTTGTGAAAGTATTTCTGAAACATAATTTACAAGACCCGGGTGATTCCTTTCCGATTTTCCTTCGTGTACCATTCCCGAAGCCGTGAAGCTATTCGACTGCGCGTACAAATACATAGTAAATAAATTTTTGAATAATTTGTCTTCCAAAAACGGCTCTGTTACAGCTCATGTGGCGTGAATCCTCCTTCTTAGGGTATCTGATGAAACCTTTACGGCGTGGAGTATGTATGAAGCACACGTCGGCCAGGTGCTACACTGTTTGTTAAGTGGACACAATTAATTGGTTTTATGCAACACGACAGCTACGCATGGTAGTCACAGATACAGCGACGTGTGGCATCTATGGTACCATATATTCAACGTTTGGTCACCAATTTTAAGGTGTTTCCAGACCATTGCGACCCCAAGTGTCTGATATAAAATGTCTTGTCTCAGTGTCGCTACAGGATGTTTTAATATAATTCATTAACATTCTGTATAAGTTTGCATATGGCGAACAAACATGTATTTGCTGACCGAACAATATTTATAACGCATAAAATTCTTACTTTCTTGGTCTAACAACACGTGTATTTAACTGGACTGTTGGACAAAATATATCTGCCAGGCAACCAAATCATTCCAAGAAGTTTATACGCTTGTTCGATCATATTCAAACTTGTACACGATTGACAGTAACAAACTTTTTTCTGTGTAACAAATTTTACTAAATGAATACGTGTTTCATGTCTACGAGACTGGCTGTTTTCGTGAAACGAACATTGCACCACCCTGTTTAAATGCATTATGTGAACTTGTATAGCAGAACTTCGTGGTTAATAATTAGTAGTTTTAATTCTCAGCGCCTTCGAGTTCTACCCGCTAATCACAGACATGTTGTCATAGTCAAGTTAGAGATATCCCTGCACATATACACACAGACAATGAGCTGCAGATGTGCACTCAAGGCTTCGGAACAAAATGTTGCAAAGATATTTTCGCGGAAACTTCCAGTTTCTACTAATGACATACGGGTCTCGAACTTGAAGCCACTTGGATAACCGCCAGGGAGTTAACCTAGATATTGTCCAACGTAATGGTGTATTTTGGTTTAGAGCGAAGAACTGTCGCAAAGATAAAAGCTGGAACGCAGAAGGATCGTTTGACTTAAGTTGCCCAGAACATTAGCTTATTTATCAAAGGGGTAGAGAGAAAAGTGGATATTTTTCACGCTGTACTTCGTACACACACACACAGAACTGATAAGTTGAAAAATTAGAAGTTTTTACAAGACGTGGCGACGCAGCGAAGGTCGTGTGTTCGAGTGCCAAGTGGAGCACACAGTAAATGTAGCACGCACATGAAAGCCGTACGACGGCTAGACACACTGGAAGATCATGAACATATTTTAAGTCAACGTAGCCTGCAACAAACTGTAGTATCTTCTTACTATTTTCGGCTGACGCAATTTGTGTCACACACAAACAGATATGGGCAAAACACACACGTTCTGTGTTAAATCTGTACAGTTATAACTGGGCTTGTTAATGAGAGAAACAGTGCTTGAAATACACGATAGCTAGATCCAACGATTTTTGGTGAAAAAAAATTCAGCAACGCTTTATTTCAGTGCCCCACGTGCACAATCTGCAGCTCTGCTTCATGGTTATGAAGAAAGTATTTTTGTACAGGCGTGGCTCATTTGACTGCCAATCAGAACAATGTCACTGCGACACCATACGTCTGTGATTTGCGAGTAGAACCCGAGACGCTGAGACTTGTAAACAGCCAATCACTGACCATGAAGCAGAGCTGCAGGTGTGCATATAAGTCATCGAAACAAATTGTCGCAGAATTCTTTTGCACCAAAAATCATGGGCTCCAACGACGGCCAGTATAGATTCAAAACCTTGAATGTTATACACAGCACGTTGGAGTCGAGAATACAGTCAACTTTTCCTGTGGTTTTCCAGTGTCTCTAGTGATGATAACTGATCGTCTCAGCAATACTCTGATAGGAATCTAGAAGTACAGGTCTGGACAGTGACGTGAATTCTCAGTTCCTATATCAACCAATTATTTTCGTTAAAGGACGAAGTACTAGTGCACCACTGAGAGAAAAAATTGGTTGATTCAACCAAATATTAGTTTGTATATGTGCAACCAAAGTTTTAGTGTTGTTTTAAACAAATATTTAGTTGACAGCCAATTTTGTTAAATCAACAAAGCAGTCTTGTTATTTCATAATCTCATTTAGTTTAAATAACTAACCCAGATGTTGAAACAACAATTCAACATTGTTTATTTAACAAAATCTGGCGTTCAACTTGATATTTGTTTGAATCAACCCTACATCATTGGTTGCACACATACAAACAAATGTTTGGTTAACTCAACAAATCCTTTTTCTCTGTGTAAATGTTCCAGCACTGCTGTAGTATAAACAACGTGCGGCAAGTTCAGTAAGTGTCGAGACTTAGTCCCTTAGTTCACTAGCAGACAGGTGCACCAAAAGGGAGAAGGGCAGTGGTATATTGCTCCCCCTATTTTTTTCTGAATCCTTGAAGCAGGAGTAAACCTTAATCACAGAATATTTAGGAATATAGAAGTGCCATAGCCGGTAGAACAGCAAAATCAGTCACACACGCCACAAAAATGGCTTCGCTAGCCATCGATATGGGAGTAACGCCTACCGCCAATCAGCGTAAGGCGGCTGCCTTGAAGCAGGCTTCCAGGCCAATAGGAAACCTGCCGTGGCATGTAGGAGCCAATCATACACGGGGCTGGTATCAACAACCTCGGGCAGCCAATAAGCAACGGTGAAGTTCGCCCGGATCAAGTGCACTGCCATGTCATTTCACGTCTGTATTCCTGTATAGTCTGTGCCTTAAGGGCATGGGCCCGAGTTTCTTCGCATTTAACGACAATTATTTTTTAAAACATAAATGGGAGCCGATATCGTAAAATCGCTTCGTAACTTTGTTATGACTGATTTAAACTGCATACTCTAATTTTGTCGAGTCAGAAGACTGCAAAATAGTTGCTAATTAGTTAATTAACGAAATTTCCTTTCAAATACAGTTAGTCTCGAAAAATTACGTTGCATAGTAAAACCAATTTGCAACAAAGTTACGAAGCAATTTTACGATATCGACTCTCGTATGGATTTTAAAAAATAATTCTCTCGAAAGCCGAGAAACTCGGGCCCAAGCCCTTAAACACTCTACCTGTCTACCAGTGGCGTGTGGTGAGCATTTAGAAGGTAAGCTGGTGTTTGGTCAGTGCTGTACAGTCTCGGTGCATGCAGCAGGAACCAGTGACAACTGTACAACTGGATCTAACATATCGTAATGCGGACATTCTCGAGTTAGCTGAAAGACACACATTATACACGTGGTGTGAGAGGCTGAAGCATACACTAGGACGTAAACAAGTACAGTTGAGAACAAACTTAGCTTACCTGGCAACAACTTCACCACACGTCGCTGCTGTCTACATAGAATAATTTTACATGCTCTTTATATTAGTAATATAATACATAATTTAAAGTCGTCTTATGAAAGCAAAACTTTATTATACCTCCATAAAGATGAAGATTAAATCAGGAATTATTACATTTGTCCCCCCCCCCTTCCTTGTGAGTTTTTCTACCCCTGGTAGTCAGGGATTGATTATAATATTGTGCTAGAATAACACCACTTTGCTAGCGGTACTGACGGTTGCATCACGGACAATATGACGGAGCCGGACAAATCGACAGCGTTAGTGGAAGAGACATTTTCTAGATCTTGAGGTTACTTTAGCGATCCTCCCATCTTCTGTATGGGTGAATTAAGAAGCTTCGTTAAGCAAATCCGTTTAATTAACTGATTATTTTACGATGGTGGATTTATACTTACCATTTTGGTCCTTGTCTTTAATTTCTCCGTTAGTAAATGTCAAGATTACTTTAAGAACTGAAAAAAAAAAAATATATATATATATATATGCATACTATTGCTATAACGACAAAGTAATACACTTTCTTGTCACAACAGAATGCTTGTATAAATATGAGCCACTGCAAAGTCCTTTTTTGCAAATAATTCTTTGTTTGAGTTACGGTAAAACATCGTGTTATTGCAACGGCTGTGGTTATCGTTAATATATATATTTTTTTTTATCTTTTTTTTATTTATTTTTTTTTTTTGTTGATATAGCTGTGGTATTTTCAACACAAGCTTTCGGTTGAAGAAATATCTTTGCCTCAAAGTAACAAATTATTTTCTAAGAAAACCGTTTTTACGACAAGTTGTGACACAAAACATAAGTTTTCCACGTTTGCTTTACTATAAGATACGACTTTATTTTTTACCGAAAACTTAATATTTCAGCGGCAAAGTGTTTTACAGTGACCTCAAACAAGATAAAATTTGTAATATCACATTTGTTAATTACCTGGTAATGACGTACCCAAAATACGCTTACATATCCGGTTTGTTAGTACTGACTTCTACGAACAAGTAACTTATAAATTCAGTAAAGTCCAAGATACGAGGACATATTGTAAATTATAGTGCGTAAAACAGCAGGACACTCCACAAACCCACAAATTTTCAGTGCATCTCGAGGTAAAAGAAACGCCGTAAACAATAGTAGTTAATCATGCAGTGCAAACACTAAAACGCGTAATATATATAATAGAATAAATGCTTTCGGTTGTGCTGCCTAAGTGCAATAATTGAGTAAAGTATTTGCTACGAAAATCCTTCCAATAAAAGATGCCAATGCATGTTTCCTTCTTACGCCAAAATGACCGAATCCTAAACTGGCCGTTCGGGAAAAAGAATCATATTCTCGAGCAGTAACCTGTTATTAAGTAGGCGCACCCATTTTTCGCGCCAAGATCAACGTCATACGATACGTGTACATCTGCCAGACTTTGGTATTGGTCGCGCTCCTTTGAGGAGAGAGTTCCCTCATTTGACTGTGCTAATTAAAATACCGTTATCAATAGAGACCCTTGTTTTTTCGCGAAGAGAATTTCGCCCCAGTTTGTTTCAGTTCCTTACGTACACATATGCAATTTTGCTTCATGGTTTTTGGCAGCGTGTCTATGTGGAGAGCCGTATCTCATTTGACTGAACCAATTACAATAACGTTCCTTCAACACCACACGTCTGTGATTTGCCGGTAGATTCCCAAGGCTCGTGACACTTAAAATATCCAATCACTGACCACGAAGCAGAACTACAGATGAGCACGTAAGGCACGGAAACAAAGTGAGGCAAAATTCTTTTCGCGAAAAACAAGGGTCTCTAGTTATCAACCGTCTGTGATTGGAAGGCAAACTAACAACCAGTAATCTCCCAGTCACAGAAAGTAAAGTTAATATTGTAAATACCATACTTCTGTTAAAATAGGAACAGCAGGTCTGGTTTTCAGTACAATCGATTGTTATTACAACAATATGTTCTGTAGAGGTGACAATATGCTCTTTGCTACTTCTTTAGAACAAATTATTATAGTAACAATGCAGACATTACCGACAACCACACAGGATAGTTGTCCCTATTTTTAACAAAAGTATGGTGAAAACAATAACACTTTTCTTTCACTGCAGTCACTGAATTGGACACGAACTATGGTCGTGAAATCTTTTCGTGTAACTGGTAAGTCATCCTAATTATATTCATGGAAGTGTATCATACAGGGCCGCACCACATCGTAGGAATGCCGTTGAATGTATAACAACGCCGAATACCACAACGCTGAAAACCAGGCTGACCAAAGCGCCGAAGGCTATAAAAGTGCTGTTTAGCACAACACCGAAATACCATGACGCCAAAAACTCTCTTTTTCTGCTGGAATGCCACTAGAACCAACTTAAAAGAACTAAATATCTTCCTCTGTAGAACCGATATGTACCTTAACGCTGTAAACTAAGCGTGTTGCCTACCAGCCAGGCAAACTGCAGTATTTAAAATCAACATTTTCTCTCACTTGGGAACAGTAACATTGAGTGTGTTGTTAATTTAAATCAGTATTGTTTGATATCACGACAATATGTCGATAGTGTGTCTCACTCTTAGATCGCATTAAAACCTATTAAGAAGTAACTTTAAATGGCTGTAAATTACTTTTTCAGGCATCTGTTTTCGTTTACGTGCTAGTAGGATTCAACGTAATTTCTTTGGAGAAGGGAAATTAATTTTATACCAATAAAATGACGGAGTCACAGCAATCTAAGGGTTTGGTATTTTAGCATTATTGTGGTCATTCGGTGTTGTGGTAAACATCACTTTTCTAACCTTCGGTGTTGTGGTCAATCTGGATTTCGGCTTTATTGTAGCCTACGTTCGGCGTTATGGTATTTTTGCGTTGTGGTAACGACTCGTATACCACATGCTCCGATATCTCCAACGATACTCGTTGGCCTCAGTAACGTTTCACCTCAGTCAAGTTTTTTTCGTCACCTTTACGTGCTTGGAACAGCACGAGGCCTTGGCAGAAACATTCAGGGGAAAGAGGCGAGGTGTCGGCCACGGCTTGTATTAAGGTTTAATCTTAGAATTCGCCTGTGGTGATTCGGAAATTCCTGGAAAACCGAAATCAGGGTCGCCAGAACCGGGGATCCAACCCGTGTCTTCCGGAATGCGAGGCGAGTATTTACTACTGCTGCACCACGCTAAGTTGTTATTGTTGTGTTGGCAGCGGCTGGCCGAATATTTCGATCACGTGGCAACGTCGCAGAGGGAGTGAACCAGATCTTCGGGTCACCCCTACCCTTTCCCTTCCCCACGTCCTTCTGGCAACAATCCAGCCCCGCCTCGCCTCAACAACATCTGTAAATCACCCGGCATTTTGTCTTCTGAGACCTCTTCCTCTTCCCTTGTTACATCTTCCCAGCCAATAGCGTCGCTTAATATTTACCCCCCTCAACCCAACGTCCGCCTAACGTTCCCGCTCCAAGAGGTCATCAAAGTTCGAACTTCATTGGGTTGTACCAAGTTTCCATTGCCTTTTTCCTTGCGAGGCATCCCCTCCTAGTCCCTGACTTCTGGACTTTCTGGCACGCGCCCTCGCGGATTTCCTTCGCGCGGCAGGAAGTTGCGGATACTGCCGCCAGAGGCGCCCTGCTGCTCCAGCAACTGGGTCAGCCTGCAGCCAGTAGCGTATTCAGAAAAGAAGGAGGGGGGAGCAAATAGAGTGAGACACCACCCCTGAAATCGAAAGTAAAAAAAATTGAAAATACAAAACTACTGCTGTTTTCATATACCTAATTAGGTTTTATGCACAAAAAACAATTTTAGCGTTTTTGTAGGTCAATCGATGATTATGGGAGGTAGTCTAGTTTATTGGAAGCTAGAATTATTCATACATTGTAGAGAAAACTAACTTCCAGATCAAAGTGTCTCTCTCTAACTTTTTTTTTTTTTTCAAGAGCTGCCCCTTGACACAGCAGGGATGAAGGCTGGTCAACTACCCCTTCAACCACGCCCTTCAAACAACCATAGCACTCCCACTATAGGAGACTATAGAGTGTTTGAGTTTTTCATCCACATGAGCATAGTCTCAGTCTGCAAATTGAATATAAATAGAGACGGGAACAATACGTGGGTTGACTGACCTGCAGACTATCCTCCAAGAATATACGTTTACTGCAGCATACACCTGATGCTCATTGGCTGCACGTTGACACAGTAATACAACATAACTGGGCGTGCATTTATTTGCTAATATACAGGAAGTTCGGGAATTCACATTACAAACATCTAGGGCCGGTAGAGAGGACTGAGTAAATAATATTTTGAACATGTCAGGAAACGTACCGTTTCCGTGCTACAGCAATCACAACGTGTCGGATGTGCCGGTGTTGTTTTGCAACTGGATAGGCAGTATGACATCAGACGAGCACCATGTCAAATGAGGTGTGACATAAGGTACAGAATTAAGAGTCGTTTGACTCATTACATAAGATAGTTAAATTTATTTGGCAACAATACCAACGTAACAAAAAAAACTTTCATTTATCACAATAACACTTGTGTCAGCAGTGGGAAAAATACATTTCTGTCAGTCTTCTGCTCTGGATGTGTTTCATATGAAACTGCTCACTACAACAGAGGCTCGATGTGACGACCAGCACCATCGTTGCACACATTGTACCGATGAATCAAGTTCCGGTACACTCGTTCCATCACACTATGTGTCCAGTTAATCTCTTGTGCAGCGACCATAACTCGTGCCAACAGTTTTTCCTCGGTCACGGCAGGAGTGTCGTACAGCATAGTCTTCATACGATCCCACTGAATCCCCTATCCGGTTGCAAAACAACCTCGGCACTTCCGACACATTGTAATGGCTGTAGTACGGAAACGGTACGTTTCCGGACATGGCTTCCTATTCAGAACATTTTCTACTGAGTCCAGTCTACGAGGCCTTGAAGTTTGTAATACGAATTTCCGAACATTCAGTATTAAAGTATTATTGACTCAGCGCTTTCTAAGATATGTCAAATAATCCTAGGCCCAGTTGCGAAAGCGACACGATTTTACAGTTGTTTGAATGCTAGCTTGTGCCCGAAAGAAAATGCGAATTTTTCACGCACCTAAAGGTACGTATAGACCTGAAAAATTCGTATAGTTTTTGGTACAGCATAGAATGCAAGCAACTGTTAAGTTTGTGTCGCTTTTGCAATGGGCTCTTTACTTATTTGACACCTATTGGAGGGTGATGAACCTATAATAATTTTTAAAAAATTAAATGCAGATCCAATTATGTATTATGACTATTGTGAGCGAAAATAGTCTAACAGCAGCTGTTGTCTGCAACTGTACACATTAAATATGAATTAGTGAGTATTCACTGATTTACGCTGATGGATGTAGCCGTTTCAACAATTTGAGTCACTGAAAATAGTCACTGTATAATTAGTGAATATTTACTCATTTCCTTTAAGAGTGCCAACAACTCACAAGTGAATCAGTGAGTATTACCGTTTTCTCCAGTTGTTTTAAAGGAACAGTTTTCACTTATTGAATCAGTGAAAAATACTGGAACATCTGTGGACATTCACTAATTAACTTGAGGTATGTTGGTACCCTTTATCGAAATTAGGGAATATAATAGTTACCGGTTTCACAGTGGTTTCCCACTGATTCAATTTGTTGTAACTGCTCCATTCATCGGCGTGTATCAGTGAATATTCACTTATTCACATTTTGAGTGTACACAGACATTCTTGGAGGTTAGCCTACAGAACACTGAACCCTTAAGTTTTCCCCGTCAGTAAAAATAAGTTATTTCGCAGTGCTGCAGCTGCATCTGCCACTGGTGTAAGAAGGTTCATAGATTTCCCCCTTTCCAATCCAGTCCCTCCAGTAGGGAAATATAATTAATTTTGTCACAGAAAGCTAGCGGTACGCAGACATTAAGTTAAGGTATGGCCCAGAAATGCTACTTTGGTAGTGGTGGATTTAAAAACTAATATTTGTGCCGAGGATTGGGAGAGATAAACATAGCGGTGTCGGGTGAATGAAATGAACCCTGTGCTGGCTGTGGATCACATATTTCCTTTTAAGCAGGCAATTTCGCTGTACTAAATGTCCATGTTAGTAAACAAGGACGATTTACTTAGCGGCAACGGTAATTACAGTAAATGGTGGGGTGGTATATGGGGAGTGTGTTTTACTTCGTAGGTATGTATGACGTGAGTAGGGACCTGAAAAAATTCGTGTTTTATTTCAGGCACAAGGTAGCATTCAAACAACTGTATCTTCGTGTCGCTTTCGCAACTGGGCCTTGAGTTATTTGACACATCATGGAAGGCGCTGAGCCAACAATAAATGAGCAAATAATTTCACGTCCAGTTATTTTTTTTATTTTATTTTATTTTATTTTCGACTTATTTTTACAGTGGCGAAGTTAAGGTGTAACCACCTTGTCTTACACTTAACCACTGAAAAAAAATATATAAATAAAAATCAAAGACAACAGAACATTAAAACACATTGACAAAAGAATAATGAGAGAAGTAAATAAGATATCAAATTACAATAAGCATGAGTATTACCA
>PNEQ01008323.1:0-12802 GCA_003012365.1 Medauroidea extradentata
TTTTAATTTTTTTTTTTTTTTGCAAAATTAATGCCGAAGTAATTGTTAAGTTGCATATATTATGTTATAATAAATAGAACTAAAATTTGAGGCCTTATATGGTGGTTGTTTCGTTCATCTAAGTCATCATTTTAGATCAGACATAATTAAAATTATTGGAAAGTAGCATAAACACAGTTTCCTTACATTTGCTTTGTATGCTCGGCAATATGCAATATTCTTTTGGTAGGCGCAACAATTCCTACTTTATCTTTTCAAGTGATCCTGAAAATATTTACAGGCCTGTGTACACAATTTCAAAGTAGTGCCATGACCTAGTATTTTTGTGAGAAACTGTTTGTGTATGTTTTCTAGCATTCTAGAGAACAAACGTTTATTAAGATTACTATATGTAGTATATTTATATGTAAATATGTTATCTGGTAGTTCAGGCCGTATTCCAATTTGTAATTTAGTAAATATATATTGTATATGGTTTTGAATGAATGTTGTCAGGGTTAAAGTACTTGGTAACGGTCGTTACGTAATGCGGATTATATGGTACATACTATGTCACCAAATGCGTTTTTAATGTATCGCAAATGTTTTCATTCTATGGCAATTAACCCAGTAGTTAGGGGGCACGTGATTTTCGCTGAAAAAGTGTGCATCTGCTTATTTCAACGCCTTACGCGCATATATGCAGCTAAGCTTCAAGGTTACTCGCCGGATGTTTTTACCGCACGCGACTTGGGGTTTTGCTCTCAAATCACAGATATCTGGTGTCGGAGCAACATGGTTTTCTTATTTTGATTTGGCGTAGTTAAGTTAAATACGCATGTTCTCAAAGATAACTCACTTAACAATCTTAAAATAGAGCTGCAGATTATGCACGTAAGGTAGAAACGAATTAGGGCCGAAATATTTTTGCCGTAAGCCGGTGGCCTTACTAGTCTTGTATTTTTATTAGACAGTAAGTAAAAACAGTTGGCTTCAAACCATTCAAAAGTGATAGAGGATGTGACGAGTTAAAAAAATACTGAATTTTATATCGGCTTAAACGCCACGCATTTTACTCGTAGCTGTATTACGATATTTCTCTCTGGACAAGAGACGGAATGAATTCCGACGTTTGCCAATTTTATACATCCTGATAAAAAACTTAATGTTTTGCGAACATATAACAGCAGTAATATTAATAATTTTCTAAATGGATTATGCTTGGATATTTTACGGCATTTAATGAAGATTGTCTCACATGTCCCTCGGTATGAGATCGGCGCGGTAATAGACTGAAATGAAAATTAATGCTCATTTAAATAATATCACATAAAAATTATTTCAAAAGAACAAAATCATGCTGCTTCAGTAACATAACTATATAGCTTACAAAATTTTATTTATTGAAATTCTTCGTATAACAAAACCACAAAGAAACGTGCAGCATCGAGTGCAGTCTCATTATTATTTTCGATGTAACTTTCAAGTAATTGAATTTATTTTAGATTGCTTGCCGATTTCGGGAATTTATAAAAAATTTCTGTCTGTTTCTTTTAAATCCGCGTAGCAATATTTAGTTATTTACATGACCACATGAATTGATAATGATAGTCCTTTGATAAATTAAATTAAATATGTTACGATGATGATGACTTCAGATGTGGTGGTAGCGTATAGTAGAGTCAGGGTGGCGTGGGTGTAGTGGAATAGATTGTGACACCTAATTATCCAGACTAACATAGCACACACGAAACAAATGAAATGCCTTCAAATAGAATGTAATTGACTCTTAGAAAATGTGTGTAATGTATGAGGAAACTGAGTGAAATCCAAAATTAAAACATAACATTTAAAACCAAACAGTTTCCTTAAGTTCGTGATCCAAAGTTAAATAAATTGATTGCAAATAATTAGCACTCAACATAGTTGAAAAATATCCTCAGTGTTCAAATAACAGGTTCAATAAATGTTTTAAATAATTCCTTGGCTGCTCAAATACAAAGACTAATTCTCCCAGGACCTCTGGGTACAGGTTTCTCCTTATGCTGCGTAAATGTCCAAACCTAAGAAAATAAATAATTTAGCTTCTTAAAAATTTTACCTTAATCATCCCGAAAACACTCATAATCAGTTGAGAATAGTCTAAGACACAATAATTTGTAGTAATGTAATGGAATTCGGGTGGCAAGATATAGTTCCAATATTTGACTTATCTGGCCAAAATGGCTTATTTCGGCGTCCTCTTCGATCTTGAAGTTCACTAATAAATATTTAATGCTAGATCCTACCACTCGACTCTCTTCTTAGATGATCGGCGAACCTATAACCTGTATTTCTTTTTGGTGGTACTAATACATATCCTGTCTTTAGGATGGGCCCAAATTAAATGATTACGTCGCCATTCTTTCAAAGAAGCCACCAAAAAGTCCTAGTAGCACACATGAAAATAAGGACTACAAAGTCCTACTCTCCAATCCTAAATTTAAGTAACAAAAATGCGTTAAGTATTATTAGTAAACAAAAATATAGTGAAATTTCTACTCAAATGGTTATTTAATAACAATCAGCAATTAAAAAGTATTACATTAAATGTAATTACAATTCTGTATAAAACCATTTAATATTAGTTGTGACTCGTTCTCGGCATAGAATCTCCATGTCGTGATATTAATTAAATTACGTCAGGGTTTTTAAAAATACGGTAAAATATTACAAATACTCACAAAACTCATCATTTAGCATAAAATTAACATTTTTGGGGGTTAATACATGTTTCTGTGGCTTTTAAAACAAGTTAAATTTACCGTCAATGCAAATAACATAAAGGTCATATTTCATATGTCACAATTTATACAAAATTTCAGTCTGTTTCTTTTAAATCCGCGTAGTAAGATTTAATTATTTACTTGACCACATGAATTGATAAGAAAATCATAAAATCATGGTTCAATTAGTACAGATAGAAAGTTTTCGCGAAAAGATGTGCAACAACTAGTACGCGTACGCGTTGTACCTCTGCTTCGCTGTCAAGTGATACAATGTTTTCAACTCTCTCACGTATTGGGGTTCCACCCGCAAATCATACAGACGCGTAGGGTCACAGTATTCTTATTTGGATTGGTTCAGACCAGTAGCGCAGGAACAGGGAGGTACAGGGGTACAAAGTACCATCAAAAATTTGATAGTGGGTTACAAAATATAATTTTTACCCCGTACACATTAGTGCATATGCATAAAAATAAATAAAAAATACAATATAGCAAGAGGCATGTTTAATCTAATTGTATATTTATTCTGACTTTAACTTATACAAAATAACTACTATTGACTTAACTGTATAAAAGTTTGACTAAAAGATGCTCAGCTCTAAGGCTACTGAAACTGTTACCGGTTCTCGTAACACCCCCCACTGACACACCCCATGCATACAGTTTAATTGCAATATTTAAGTTATCTGTCTACAATATTGGCCAGGGTCAGGCAAGCTTCCCCCCCCCCTTTTTCCGTGGTTCTTTTCTCTGTGACAACTCTGCTAATTTCATCTACGCAAAAATACTGAAATACTGTTTCAATTTCAGTGAACGGCTTGTCTTTATCGTACTGTTTGACAGCTAGGGTGTTTTGTAGTTCTTCGTGTTGTAAAGGGTGAAATCGGGTACCAGCATCCCGGCCACGGCTTCGCCCGCTATTCTTTTAAAAATCATCAACACTATTGTAATACATAGCTTTTTCTCATTAATATATACCTGTATATTGACTTCTAATTTTCTTATATTATATTTATTAATATTTGTTTGCTTATTGTAAAACACTAGAGCCTTAAAATTTTTTTCTGGCGTCTGTATTACATGAAAGAGCTCCTGGTGCAAGATTGTTTGCAATTGTGCCTAAAGATAATTATTTGGATAAAAGTGTCAGTGTTGTTAATAGTAGGTGTAATCATAAATGCTGTATTTTTGACAGTTAAATTAAACTGATTAATCGTGTCATTCATTTAAAATTGTCAATTTGCCACACATACGCTTGCCCTTTTCTTTGGAATTTAACTAATCTTTTGGTGAAACATTTCCTTATAATTAAAAAAAAAAATTGAAAGTTCATATTTCCTTTTTTATTATATAAGAAACGTATGAGTGACATACTCGGAAACTGAGTCGAACATTAGCAATTATCAGGAATCACAAATTGAGTTTTCACTACTAAACATGAATTTAATTAATCATTTATTCGTAAAGATACACAAGCAGCTCATTTTCAGTTGAAAACAAATTTTTTTAAAATCAAGTCATGCTATAGAAAATTCTTGTTTTGTTTATGTTAAAGACGTATTAAAGTCTCTCAAAACGAAGTACTTGCAGCGTCAATGAAAACGTAAGTTAGTTAATGTACACATAGGTTCAACAGGCGAAACATACCAATTTAAAATATAAATTGAATTGGAAGATATTTAATAGTAGGCAACAATATTCCGTAGTTCAACTTTTATAACGCCAGATACGTTTCTTTGCTACCATCTTTATTTACATTTTTGAAATTAGTCATAGTTCTCTTCAGTTCTCATTTGATCACTTTGATACACATTACTTGCGGTATAATACTACCGTACACACAAAATATTTTGTGAATCATCACACGCAGCTCGAAGAACGAACCTCTGTAAAATTTAAACTTAACTATAAACAGTTTTTCCATAAATCACGTGATGATCATAGTTCAAAGTTATAGTTTTAAGTAAAGTAAGTGAACTTGTCCGTGTCGACAGCGAAGTTATTAGAGACAGTGTTACGCGTGTCACAATGACAGGAACAGGGAGATGAGTCGACCATGACCTTCTGTACTGAATTCGATAAGCTATGGAAAACCGTAATCAGGATGGTCGCAGCTGAGGATCGAACCTGGGTCCTCCAGAGTGCGAGCCCCCGTGACACCCCGCTTGGTACATAGTTTTTAGGAACTGCTGTGATAGTGAAGCGAGAGCATTACATGCCTGTTTTAATTAATACTATCCCCCTTCATAGCTTTTACGACCACTATGTTTTCAGTAAAAGAAACACACTTTATCCCAAAAGGTTTTTACTATCTGATATAACTTGTAAAACTTTTTTTTTTTAAATTGTATGTAGAACAGCTCGAAGGGAATTTCTGTAAGACGATGTGTGATGCAATGCCACAGGCCTGACAAGCTCACACATATTTCTGCTGTGCCAAACACTGTCACTCAACTGCAGCCAGGTAGTCCTGATGGGTACGGGTCAGTCAGAGGGGAGGGGCGACGGAGAGCCATTATGAAGGGACATTTGTACACTCTCGCCAAGAACGCAGTTGCCTGGCCTTACGCAGACTTCCTGGCGAGTAATATCGCCTTAAGTGCTCCGCCTACCTCGGAGCCCTGGAACGAGAAAGGTTAGGCATCTACTTTGTGCTCATCTTGGCACGCCCTACATTGTTGTAAGATCATTTCTACCGTTGTGCAATACCGCGAGAACAATGATCTACTAACCGATTTCATTTCAAAAACACTTGAAAATACATAGATGAAACATGTCCTACCTACTTCACGATACTAAGGCTTCGAACATCCATGTCATAAATATGTTTGGTCTTATATGTGATACGATGGTTACTTAATGCTTTAATTACACACGGTAACATAGTCAACTGTGTACATATCCTTCCCAGTGTCATGAAGCCCGCAATACGATATTAACACATATCACAGTATATACTCGTTTTGTCCTACTCATAATTACTACGTTTCCGTGTGGGATTGAAATCGAATCCAGGATTGAATCAGTATTGAGTCCATACCCGTTTACATGCAAAATGTAAATTCGAACTGAAATCGATTTGGATCTGCTAGTTGAAATGTGTGGCGGTAAATATTTCGTTGCAGCAAGTGAGTTGGTAGTCATGTCATAAATTAACAGTAAACACGTATTTGTTTTCTGTTTATGTTGGAGAAAATATCAGACAAATAATCTACACGCTACAATGGACAAGAAAAAATTACTGATAGTCGTAGTAATTTGGCAATTAATGTTCGCTAATTTAATGCAAAAATAGTAGCAAGAACGAATGGAGCATGTACGAGAAACAGCACTTTCCGTCCGTTTACCATCAACAGACGACGAATTTCATTTTCCTTGAATATTTCAATAATCGTGAACACCTCTTCCGTTGTCCAAATATTTCTATTTACCGGTACATGCGATATTATTAGGACTATTATTTGTAAACAGTTGCTAACAGAGTGTGCGAATTTCATCCCGATACACTTTCAGTACGATCTATGTTTACATGTCATTTCAAATCGAACTCAATCCGATTCGATCCCAATTTTAGCTGGAACGACCTTGAGACTCAAATCGATTTGGATCCCGTTTACATGACCATTCTCAGTCCCGAAAGTGGTTTCAGATCGATTTGAATTCGACATGGAGACGTGGCAAATGTTTTCTACAGTTTTATTCTTGTGGCAATATTGTGCTGTTCTCGACGCAAGAAATGGTCTAGCTCCGAAAGCGATATCACGAGATATAACTGAGCACCTTCGAATATAATTGAACATGTAAATTCCTATAGTTGCTCACGTCAGAGCCCCGAGGTAGGCAGTACCCTTAAGTATTTGGCCGTATTCACTCACCCAAAATACACACCCATGGCACATAAAACATCTCTAAAGGTGTCGATTGTTGTAATAACTTTGCTTGTTTATTTTCTACATTATTTTTTTTTTATGTTTTACATCAACTAACATTGCCAAACAAAGTTCAACATCCCGTTTCCATAGAAGAAATATTTAGATTATGTAAACACACATTATAAAAAAATAACTTCTGCATGAAATATGATCGTGGTGCCGAATGTGTACATGTTTGAAATGAAGTAGAATGTATATACTACTTATGAATAGCAAACGAAATCGCTGCTTTTCCGAACCTGTGTGGTAAGTGGTGGGAATATAAGGGTAGGTTCTTTTGTATTAATTTCACACTGCCTGCCACTACAGGCATACATGCTACAATACGCGTAGGCATTAATACTCCTAGTTAAGTTACACTTAAAGAAAAATTTTGTAGGATGTCTTGCCTGCAAAATTATTTTACAGTAAACACAACATTATTTTACGGTGGCCACAATATTTTAATGGTGTCAGCAAAAAGCATTTGTGGTGACCACAAAATGCATTCTGCAAGGTAGATACCCACACAATATTTTGCAGCCGTGTACAAAGGGAAAAATTAAATCAAATTAACCTAATTAAAGCAAAAAACGCAACAATAAATAAAGTAATTTTCATTGCACTTATCTGCACTGACCTACTGCCACATTAGCTTCTAATTTATTGAAGAACTAATCATTTAAGTTTGAATGTCGAGGGAACTGCTGGTGCGACTAGGCGTGAATGAAACTACAGTGTCTCCACATTGTCTTGCAAAGTATGTATATGACACTACATACCGTACTGAACACGGGGAGGTGACTGTAAATTTTACTACATGGCCAGGAGTCGAACCCGGGACCCTTCACCCACCAGTCAGGATATCTAACCACTTATACAAGAGGTCCGACTATCGTTAATAGATTGACATAAATGTGTTTGTATTAAAAATAAAGTTATTTCCTTCCACCATTTTCCGAGAACTATTTTCCTCTCTAATGTTTGACAATTTTCTCCAGCCTACGCCAGACGAACCCTGTGGTACGCAGCAAGGCGACAGAACCAAGACGTCACTTGTTAAACGAAGCAGAGATTGACACAGGGTGACCTCCGCTGACAAGGCCAACAATATAGATAATTTCAACATCTCTGGCAGTCGATATTCCTCCCCCGTCCCTCCCCTCCAACCCCCTCCCCCGAGGCAACCTCGCCCACACAACGAGCAAACATTTCTCATCTCCGTCTCGTAGCCAAACAACCCTCCAGGATTCCGGCGAGAAAAATAAGAAGATGGGGAAATAGAGGGAAAGAAAGTATAAGGAAGAGGGGACGAAAGAAGGGAAAAACCCAGCCTTGCCTTAAAATGTCATGCATTTGGATGGCCGTGTCGGTTTCCGCTGCCAATGTGAACGCTTCCATTTCTCCGTTCCCCTGCTACATATATTTTTATTTGTGCTTGTATGTAGGTGTGAGAACACTCACACTCGTCCAGCTAGGTTGTCCTTTGTTGCCGCCGAGCATGGAGACATATCCCAGGAGGACAGACATGTTGTCGAGGTTAGAAGACGAAGCGAGGGAGGTTCGGTGAAGGGCAGCTGGCAGCAAATGTCAGAACAAGAACACGGTGACACATACTTGTCACTCAGTCGAGCTGCAAGCCGCCACAACAGTGTCTCAACAACAAGTAAACTTAGCAAGTAAGCAGTAGTCTTGAAACTACTGTACAGTATGTAAGGAAACTAATAGTCCTAATTGCGAGAGGTGATTCATCACGAAAAGGGAAACATACATTACATACGACACTTTCAAAACAGTATGTACTTTTTCGAAGATAACTTTCAAGGCAAGTGAATATTGAGAGAGGTATGAGACCTTGAAAATTTAGTTTAAAATTGTATTATTTTTAATACATAAAAAAGTTAAGTAATTATATTACGCTTCTGTGGGTAATGTTATGTGCTATTGAGATATATGTTCTGTAAGAAAATTCAACCTTTAACTTACCTTCGTTTTAAATTAAAGTAATTAGGTTTGCCACCCTCACATTGCATTAAATTATTCCACAGTCAAGATTTTTGAACATTTAATGGGGTCTGCTTCAGCACGACATCGTATGAAACAAAACAGGACTGCTTGTGGCAAGCTTCTAGAACGCAATGTTTACCAGAAAAATGTACACAACTGTTGCTGTGACAATGATATTATAACGCCTGGTAAGTAGGCACCCAGTAGGAAAACTAGTTGCCTATATACCTGGCGTTCTATTATTGTCACTTTAACAGTTCTGCGAATTTTTCTGGTAAACACTGCGTTCTAGGAGTTTGTAACAAGAGGACCTTTTCTGTTTTTTACGACGTGTTTCTCGACTATACAACACGAAATATTCACGAAACATGACTGCAAAGGATTTTTTGTAATACGAAGGTGGCAATTCCTATTATGTTAATGAAAGGGGGGAAATTTTAAATTCTGAATTTTTTTGGAGGATAAAGCTTTCAAGAACACTTATCCTCGCCCACATAATCGTAAAATATCTCTTGACCTTTTTCAATATTTTGACATTTGTAAACTCGATTGCCAAGGTCTCATATAAAGCCTGCTTACTTTCCAATCTATCCCCGTCTTCAGGCTGAGACACAGCTGGTCGGAACACCAATGTCTGTTTTTTAATTCTTCTTTCTAGGTACTTTCTCATTCAACACAAGTTTAATCAGCAAAACATGAGCAATGGTGTATGTCCACAAACATATAAATTCTTATAGTAAACACCCATTGTAACGAACATTTAAAAATCTGCTTGGTATGTTGCAAAGTTGTAACAAATGTGTGTTTCTGTTTACTAAGTATTCGTTCACGTCTGATGCAGTTTCTCCGAATCTTTCGAGTTGTTTTAGTATGTTCGTGCTTGTGGACTGGCGATTACAAGACACTTAGGCTTATCCGCTTTCACAGGTCTCGTTTTCCGGGTCCTTCTCAGCGGGAAGCTCATGTACCGTTGCTTTAAATGGGGAAGGCCACACTACCCTTGTAAACAGGTCGTGACGGGAAGCGACAGGATGGTGCTGTCGGTTGTCCCGTCGCCTGGATGACCCAGGACGACGGGATGGGAGACATCAACACACGCATTCCAGTGGGCGCGTCTACATGGTCCAGTCGCTCGGGTCCCGGTTGCGTTGTCGTCCATAGCTAGAGGAAGCCATGTTTGACACTGATTGTTTATACAGTTGATCGAAGATCACCCCGGTGTCTGGGACATGGCATCAAAAAATTACGTGGGCCGAAATGAGCGAGGAAAAAGTTGGGAAGAGATTGGCAAAGGCATGTGTGCAACATGGAACGAATTGGGACAAGAGAAGCAACAGCAAGGTACGTGTGTGTCTATATACATACATTTATTTACCCCCGCCGGGGTGTACAACAGTTTTGCCTTGCATTCAGGAGGATGCAGGTTCGAATAATGATTTGCCAACCCTGATTTTCGTTTTCTTTAATTTTCTGAGAACACGCTACATACTAATCCCGGGAATTATTTACATCGATGTAATCAAGGCGCAATGCCGTCTAAGTATGTAAATGTTTTTTTGTCATTTTGTAATATTATTTTTTATTTTGACCTTCGTTAAATTTCGAAATATCTATACAATTATTCCATATAATATAAAAAATATCTCATTTCATTAATTATTTCGTTAATATTAGAACACGTGTTGATATGCATTGATTTCGTATAACACTGGAATTCGCTATTCACTAACATCAATGCTATAGGCCTAAGGCTATTCACAAACATCAATACTAAAAGAACATTATTCGAGTGACTAGTGGAATAAAGTTGAGTAAGTTTCGTTTCAGTTATTTTCATATGCATATTTATTTACAAATATATTAACAACAATAACTTCAGTTTACATATTCTGTTACCTGTGTTGTTTGTTTACTATTTATGATAATACGTGAAAATATTTTTTTTTCTGGTCAATTACTAAAATAATACAACTGTTCAAAAAGGTAAACACAAAAATACTTCTTTTAACGTTACATGAACACTTTGTACCAAAAACTTCGTAATTCAATATTTGAACCAAACACAGTACAACCTTTTTACATTAAACCAGATCCCTTAAAAATAAAAAAAAATAGGTTTCATAGTTTTGTATAAGCGCCGTCGAAGTCACAAGTTTGGTATTTTACCGACTTACTGATAACGAACAATTTACTAAAAATTTAACTAGGGTACATGAAAGACGGTAATTTAGGCTATACAATGGAACTTTTTGCAAACATTATTTTTTTTAGTACAGGCAAAGTTAACATGGCAAAACATTGTTTAATATTGGCTCATTTTTGTTTTATCAAAAAAAAATGTATGCAATTACGAAAGTATCATTCAGTTGCCTAATACATTTGGACTTTAATACTTCACATTCATATTGTTTGGATAGGTTTTTTATTTTGAAACCTAGGTCGCTAAAACAATGAAACCGCTAAATTCACAGGTGATTACGCGAAAATTATGAATTTAGTGTGTAAAAGTTGGATACACCTTTAAGATAACGTCGTTGAAATTCCACAACCCCATCGCCAATAAAATAGTCGGCAAAACTAACGGGTCCTGGCGGGCAGGAAAGTGTGGTCGCGGGAAAGTCATCCCGGCAAACGGCACGCGTTTATGCGGGTCCCGGTAAAGCGGATAGTGTGTCCCCAGCCTTAGCAATAGATTATGTAATATCTAATTTCACACGGTATTTATTTACTTTTAGAGAGAACGAATTATAGTAGTTATGTCACTGTTTCAATGATTTTAGTCATAACTTTGTAACATTTTCCCTCGTATTAACCGAAGGGTGAACAGTTAAATATTGCACTAGGCCTACACATTTCCGCAGTCGCATTTTGTCATTCCAGCCAGCCGAGAATGTTGAAGTTCAGTGCCCACTTAAAAAATTATTAGCCAAAGTATAATTTAAACTACTTTATAAGATAATTTAAATAATACAAAGTAGTTATCGAAAAAACGAGGTTATTCTGGGTGGAGTGAAATATTAACTTGAGTAGTTCAATACGTGATCGGAGTGAAGTTCGTCTAAAAAGTGAACCGAGCTACTGCTACAGGTTACTGAACACCTGATGTAAGTCAGTACCAACCTGCAAAACGAAAAACCTACGCAAGAAATAATCTAGGTTTGCTATTAAAAAGTTGATGGTACTGGACCTCGCTTGGAATTCTGACTCCATGAATAAAGTTAGTGTAAAAAAATGAACTCTGTGTGACTTCTCTAGATACCCTATCTACTCTATGCTTATAACAACTACGGTGAGCTTCCACACAAACATGATCCAGTGCATACTCTATGTGCCACGTACCGCTAACTGTAGAACAGAAATGCTGCATCTTCTGATCCATGTTCATATAGCATGTTTTGTTCCTATAGATGTTAGGATTGTTCGTGTGAACAGAGTATGGAAGCTCGCAGCCAATAAGTACCACTCTTGCTCGCTAACAGCACGTGTCTTAGCCTCTAAGCACTGTCTGCACTGTCACTACACGTTATAAAAGAAAGTAGTTGTAGTCAACATGTAAACTACGAACATACGTATCTCGACTGACCGCTGTTAAGACTGCAGAGTCTTTAGTAGCCTACAACGAATAATATCGAGTAACATCGGTAGACTATAAGTTGTAACGAACCAGAAGCTATATGTCTCGTCGCCTTCCTGTGCGTGAGAGTGTAATGTGGAAACACAACTAAACAAAAACGAGGCCAAGGCAGCAACATTCTCTTCCGTCGCGTGACGAGAGACAACTAGGGAGGGACGGTCTGTTAACAGACAGGAGCTACTATTGTACTGAGCGGGTTGTATCGCTCTGCGCTCTGTGATGTTGGCAAGCTTGAAGGGCTAACAGTTCGCTACATACTGTACGTTTATACCCTCAACCGTAATTACAACTTAGGATCCTCAACTTGTGCCGTATTATATACGTCACGACTTATATAAATTAAATATTAAAATGTTTTGTCTATTTTCTCATAAGTTTAGGTTCATTTTCCTGACTTTTTTTATTTCATTGATTATAACTTGCTTACATTATACTAACAGTAATTTGGTGTTATACAGTAATTTTATTTTATTCTGGATGTTTCAGTACATTTTATTTTTCGT
>PNEQ01008324.1:0-12801 GCA_003012365.1 Medauroidea extradentata
TTACTTACGTTGCGCCACATCCCGCGTAACGTACTTAAAAGTAAATGACTGTTTCTACAGCGGAGAATAATGACGTTACTTACGTTGCCCAACATCCCGCATAACGTTCTTGAGAGTAAATGACTGTTTCTACAGCGGAGAATAATGACGTTACTTACGTTGCACCACATCCCGCATAACGTTCTTGAGAGTAAATGACTGCTTCTACAGCGGAGAATAATGACATTACTTACGTTGTGCCATATCCCGTGTAACGTTCTTGAGAGTAATTGACTGCTTCTACAGCAGAGAATAATGACGTTACTTACGTTGCGCCCCATCCCACGTAACGTTCTTGAGAGTAAATGACTGCTTCTACAGCAGAGAATGATGACATTACTTACGTTGCGCCACATCCCGTGTAACGTTCTTGAGAGTAAATGACTGTTTCTACAGCACAGAATAATGACGTTACTTACGTTGCGCCACATCCCGCGTAACGTTCTTGAGAGTAAATGACTGCTTCTACAGCGGAGAATAATGACATTACTTACGTTGCGCCATATCCCGCGTAACGTTTTTGAGAGTAAATGACTGTTTCTACAGCGGAGAATAATGACGTTACTTACGTTGCACCACATCCCGCATAACGTTCTTGAGAGTAAATGACTGCTTCTACAGCGGAGAATAATGACATTACTTACGTTGAGCCATATCCCGTGTAACGTTCTTGAGAGTAATTGACTGCTTCTACAGCAGAAAATAATGACGTTACTTACGGACTGGAGCATTTAAGGCATATTGTGCACTTTGTTGAATTTGTTTCACATTATCTCTTGATACAAAATTAGGAGAATTTCACTTGTTTACAATTACCTATTTCGAATAGTTGTTTAATTATCTTGCAGGAATCCGAGCCCTGCTGATAGACAAGGACAGGCGCCCATGTTGGAAGCCAGCCAAGTTAGAGGAGGTTACAGACGATATGGTGGACAAACTCTTTCTTCCATTGTCTTCTAGGTGTCATATTGGGATATAACACACCACTGTGTTTGTGTGTATGAAATAATTTATGTACAAGTAATTCCTTAACATTTACTACTACTTTATAATAAAAAAATTTAAAAAAAAAACATGTTCTACATCAGTGTAGTGATTTGAGTGTAGCAAAAATTGAGTAGTGATTGATTAGTAAAACATTGTTTTAAGACTATAACCTGGTGAGTGTGTAATTTGTTTCGAATCGTTACTAGCTATAACAGTGTTTAAATGTTATATGGTACGGAAATTTAAAAATGTTTTATGCTCAGTATTGTTACAAGTTTACTGTCCTGGGCGCAAGTAAGCTGGATTGAAGTGAAGAATTTAATTAATTAAATGAAGGAATTAAATTTTGTGTCCTAATTTATTAAAAACCTTGCCGGAATACTATACAATAACAATATAACACTTATCTATGTACAATTTAAAACTACATAGAGCATTATTTGCAATTAGTATTTACAGGTACATTATTCCAACACCTAAAATCTATACAAAAACAGTCCTCAGATTACATAAGTCACTGCTCACTTTAAATGTCTCCTTCCAGAGATATCTCACAGAGTCTAACCTACTCGTACATTTCACACATGTAATTGCACCATCCAACCACACTCAAGCTGTATTCCCACCGCACACACTTGTCACATCGCCATTCTAGGTAGTGATCCTTCATCGCTCCTTGCCGCCGACGTCTCTGCTACTGTTGTCTTCATGGTCGAGGTTGTCTCCGCCACTAAACATGCCCAGGTTGAAAGCCACAATAAGTCTCAGGCTTGACCGCCGCAACATGTACTTATACACACCAGCGACTATACTCTGATGTTTCTCTCAGCACGGGGACGATGCTAGTTGACCCAGTGCGAAGTTTTCCAGATGTTAGGGCAACCTTTCAGGATGGCCTTATGCGCATGCTCAATCAAGGACAGCTCAGCAGTGATGGCCGGTGCTCGCCTACCAGACAAACCGTGACGTCAGCAGGATGAAGGGAGGTGGAGGCAGCGTCACCTGTCACTCGGGAGGGGAGAGGGAAAAGTGACATTGCGTGCTAAAGCACTGAGTGCGTGCAGTCGAGCGTTGTCTCGTTACTATATGCATGGAAATAAAATAAAACAAACGTGATAGTTTTGATGAACTATAGACTGCATGTTTAGCTTGCTGTTGCACGGAGTGCCTTGTGTTTCCGTGGCTCTTGCGACGTCAGGAAGATTTATAAACTGACCATGATCATCGTCGGCGGGTGCGGCGACGATCGATATCCCCTTTTCCTTGTTCCATGTAGTGTGTTCTTTGCCTCCCCTCTCCTTTCCTCGACGCATGCGCTGCGATGAGCCCTGGCCAGGCTAGTGGTCGTGTGTGCTAGAGGTCTCTTCCCTATCAGCTCTGTTCGGAGGCAGTTCACCTGGGTACACTCATGTAAGTTAACTCCATAGGTATGTTTAGCAGGGACTTGCTCCCCACGGCGTGTGGAGGCGGCCACCGTCATGTTCCGTAATTGATATTTCCCCTTTTAGCCTTGTCCAAATTGTTGTTTAGGCTCCGCCATCGAAATTATGTCCGATTTAAGCATTTTTGTGTTTAGTGGATTTTGTAACCGAAACACCGTCGTGACATGAGCAGTGTCGACATTTTGATACACGAGGTGTACTAATGCCGCGACGAGTGCTTTTGAATTTGAATCATATTTTCTGTCATTTCTCTATATTAACTTTTGGAGACGTAGTTCACTGGAGTTTGCTTACATGCGTTGCGAAGCTGCATTTAAACATCGAGTATTAAATGGTTTAATGGCGCTTTGCCTTCAAGTATGCCTTCTTCAGAAGGTTTCATTCCTTAAAAAAGGAAGTCCAAAGTTGTGAATAATGTTACCGTTTCAATGTTGAGCGCTAATTTTTGTGTATTGGATTATAAGGTTATTGAAGCGGCTGATTGCAGACATTTAGCGCTTTCATTTAATTATTTGTAATTTAATATTTCAGCGACATTGTCGCCTAAATTTGTAATTCAGTATACCTTTATGTGTCATGTTATTAAATGTCTTGTTACTGAATTTCTGACACTAATTTGTTCACTTTATCACTTTAATTTCTACTTTCTTTTTTGCCCTAGTGTCTTCATATGATATAATTCGCTAGGTAACATTGCACTGGGACTGTGATGTACGGTGCTTAGTCGTCTCTGCAAAAACAATGACGTCACACATGTGATGCACGAGTCTTCATATATGACATCACCTCATATCACAATACTCTTAGAAAGGAATTATGTGAAGTTAATACGTGTGTGGGTATGGAGAAATATAATGTCGAAGTTACCAACTAATGAAATAAAATAAATACTTTCAAAATTGAAATAATAAAATTAATTGTTTATAACTGTTGATGATTTATACTGAAGAAAAATTTCACAGCTAATTAAATGGCGAAATAATTGTCGAACTTGCTAAAATCGTTAAGTTTCTAAAACAAATATAGTATTCTGTTTGCTGACAGCCACATACACACAAATGTCTTCTTGCTACATGTACCGTGTCAGTACTACTTCTTATTACTGTCAACACACTGAATGTGAATTCTTGCAGCTTAGTACAAAACACGCCTAATTCCATCTATCAATGGACTTGACACATGATTATTTTAAAAACAAAACCCTACACCATACATTTGTGAACATTTTTTAATTAAATTGCCAAAACATTCTTAAATACATTTATGCAGCATTAGGTTCATATTTTTAAATTTGAGTCTTTCGATTTCGAGGGGGGGGGCTTGTCCCCCTTGCCCTCCCCCCCCCCTTTGGATACGCCACTGCTGAACGCCACCATACATCGCTCAAAGGAACATTTATAGAATCTGGGATATCATTTAATGTCGTATATGATTAACAATTAAAACAAATATATAACTTTTGGCGAAAATTCGTGGAGAACATAAAAATGCATCCTCCTATGCAACCAAGAACGAATCAATAAACAATATCGTTGACAATTTTGGTCAGTCCACGAAACTTCAAATATCCACATCTGCCACCTACCCTTCCGCTTCGAAGATCAAATATCCTCGGCACACATGTACTGTACTGGCAAACATATGCCACATGCAGGACATGTGATAACAAGCCGGACACTTTGAGCTACGACTGTTGCATGCTGGGAGTGATGGAGTGTTGCGAGGTGGCCAGATAACGATGGTGACTTGCAAGATGTTGAACAGCTATCAGAGACACACTTACAGATATACATCACGTGTCACAGCACATAGTATCTGTGACTGCGAGGACAACATACAGTATAATACTGCTGTGGACAACACGTGGACGAGGTAACGACGAGACATCTAGTGGTGATCTACATGCACTAATATCACAGTGAGTACTCTACTATACTTCAAGTTGTCAACGTGTAGTCTTGCACTCTCATCTTTCATCGTGCTTTCTCCAAACACCACTCTTCTGTTTCCATATACTACAGTTACTTGTGTTTCACGTGTCCTACAACAGCTTTACGACATTGCCAAACATAGGCAAAGGGAAACTTATGCTGCGGTCACATTAGATGTCTTAAACAATCCCATTTAATTACATTCGGCAGCGATGCTTGGATCGTGTTTGAAACCTATACATATTTAATTATTATCATATCTAAACACCACATTTGTGACTTTTTAATTTTTTCATACTGCAGCCAACTGCAATGCTGCTGCTGTGGGAAAAGTGGAAATAATTATTGTACAACAAAAGTTAAAATTATTTAACGAGCGTAAAATGTCGGACCAAAAGTCAGCCATGTTTGTGAAACAGATCGTTACTCCAAGCAGCCAATAGGAGAGAAGCATTCAAGATACATTCGAAACTACATATGAAAGCATTTAACTTTGACGAGAAGAGACTGCGATCTGAACTACTTCGTAACTCATATAACCGCTCCATAAAACTGAACACGTTTGAAGTGAAGTAGTTCTGCAGCTAGTGTGACCGCGACCTAAGTCAACTATAAGTTATGCTACTAACGAACCATCCCAACATTACACTGGGATGATTTTGTAAACCCTAAAGAAAGATATCCCGATAGCCAAAACCGAAGACCGATCCCGGCCACCTCCAATGCACAGCGAGTGTTTGTAAACACTTCTTCACCCACACAGCTTGGTCCAAACACTTTTCCCACGTATCTTGGGCTATCCACTTCTTCACCCACATAGCCTGGTCTAATAACTTCTTCAACCATGTAGCATATCCTTCTTCACACACATAGCTAGGTCTAAACACTTCTTCAGCCATATAGTTTAGTCTAAACACTACATCACCAACGTAGCTTGGTCTAACCACTTCACCCACATAACTTTGTCTAAAGACTTCGTCACTAACACAGCTTGGTCTAACCACTTCTTCAACGACGTAGCTTTATCTAACCACTTACCCACCCACATTTCTTGGACTAACCACTTATACACCCACATTTCTTGGTCTAACCACTTATCCACCCACATTGCTGGGTCTAACCACTTATCCACCAACATTTCCTGGTCTAACCACTTATTCACCCACATTGCTTGGTCTAACCACTTATTCACCCACATTGCTTGGTCAACCACTTATTCACCCACATTGCTTGGTCAACCACTTATTCACCCACATTGCTTGGTCAACCACTTATTCACCCACATTTCTTGGTCTAACCACTTATTCACCCACATTTCTTGGTCTAACCACTTATTCACCCACATTTCTTGGTCTAACCACTTATTCACCCACATTGCTTGGTCAAACACTTATTCACCCACATTTCTTGGTCTAACCACTTATTCACCCACATTGCTTGGTCAACCACTTATTCACCCACATTTCTTGGTCTAACCACTTATTCACCCACATTTCTTGGTCTAACCACTTATTCACCCACATTTCTTGGTCTAACCACTTATTCACCCACATTGCTTGGTCTTACCACTTATTCACCCACATTTCTTGGTCTAACCACTTATCCACCAACATTTCTTTGTCAACCACTTATTCACCCACATTGCTTGGTCAACCACTTATAAGACCACATTGCTTGGTCAACCACTTATAAGACCACATTTTTTGGTCTTACCACTTATTACACACACATTTCTTGGTCTAACCACTTATTCACGCACATTTCTTGGTCTAACCACTTATTCACCCACATTTCTTGGTCTAACCACTTATTCACCCACATTTCTTGGTCTAACCACTTATTAACCCACATTGCTTGGTCAACCACTTATTCACCCACATTTCTTGGTCTAACCACTTATTCACCCACATTTCTTGGTCTAACCACTTATCCACCAACATTTCTTGGTCAACCACTTGTTCACCCACGTACCTTAGTCTGACTACATCTTCACCCATGTAGCTTGGTCCTACCATTTCTTCACCGACGTAGTTTGGTCTAACCACTTTTTACCCACATAGCTTGGTCTAACCACTTTTTACCTACATAGCTTCGTCTATCCACTTCTAAATCCACGTAGCTTCGTCTAACCAGCATATCATATGCAACATTAGCGACCAGGAGAGTGTGTGTGTGGATATATTCCTGTCAATAATTTTAATTTATAATTTCTTTATTCTTTTCCCTTTTTTAAAAGTGTGAAAATGATACTCTCCATGCAATATTCTTACTTTGTGGGTATGTAACAATAACTTCACGATTAATGGTTATCAATTTATGACTTTGCCTAGTTTGAAAGAGTGCACAAAATTAATTTTAAATAAAACATTATTAGCCCCTTCTATTCCCCGAAAGAACCGTTATTAACGAGGCATGTTCTTTCGGCTGGGAGGCAAGAAGAGAGGAAGACGACATCTTTACTTGCGTATGTGTTGCTCTTGTGTGCGTTAAAAGCCAACAGCGAGTCACTTCTGCGTGCCCAAGCACAGGAAAATAATAATTCTTCTATAGCTAGCGTAGCAACAAAAGTATATTATAATGTGTGCTGCAACTCGATTGATATTTGCATAATTTAACTGTCGTGAGTGACAAGTTACTGAGCCGAGGGAGGTTATAGTATGATTGAAGAAACAACAACACGGTGTTTGACGAACAAAACAAAGAACAGGTAACAGCAGTTTCTGCCACGTGTACTCGACTGATATGTAGCGCGAAACTGTAGTTAGTTGTAGATATAAGACCTGTGATTAGTCGAACTACTAGTATAACACTACAATTACACGCTGCTGAATAATATTCTTATGTCGACAATGTTAGCTTAGTGCCTCCAATAAGAGTTATGTATTACAAATACAGTAATGAGACCGTGTCGATGCGATCGTTGCTTGTCAACGTGAAGTATCAGTGCTGTCAAACATCGACTATTATCTTACAATCTTACCATCCTAGCTGCAGTGTTCCCTGTAAATATAATGAAATAACGTTTTTACTAACGATCACCTGTAACATTGCAGGTTACAACGCTCTTGTTTCTACGCCTACGAGTTTCTTCGTCTCTTATGAGGACATAGTACACTATTCAGTTATAAAAGTGTCACTTAAAAATCGTATGTTTCTCCAAGCCTATTAAAAAAAATGTAAACATTGAAATTAATAAACACAAATATCTCAGGCAATTAGTTTTTCTAACTTTTTGATAAAAAAAATATCTGAGTAACATGTTTCTGAAGAATAATCTGTGACGACGATAATTCTTACATTTTTTACTGCGGAGCAAAATATGACGCTTAACAAATACGTCATTCTGGGTAAATGTTTGCTCAAAGTTTGCAAATATTATCTATAATTGTTGTTTTGTAGTTTTCCATAATGACTGTTAAAAACGTGCTGATGTAAATGATGGTGTTATCGTTTATTTATCTATCACACTCTCTAAGACCGTGTACGATTTCAGTGCAATGTGTCCTTGGGCCCTGAGCCCATATTCCCGCCATAAAGTCGGTTGCATTTTGTGAATTCGGATCTAGGACTCGAGAAGGGCAATTAGCTCATGCCCTTAGCTGACAGGAACATCCCCGGTAGCAACATTTGGTTGGGCCAACGTTGGCTCAACATGGAAATGTCACGTGAAACAACGTAGGAATAACGGTGAATTTGGTTGGATTCTTACTAATTTCCTACAGTGGCCCAACGTCACTGGATTGTTGAAATTGTGTATGTAACATGTATAATACCAACCATTTACCAACGTTGGGCCAACATTTCTCTACAAAAATACTCACAAAATTGACTCTACAAAAGTCAAATTAAGCACAATATTATTTTTTTTATTTTCGGAGTTACCATGGGTTACACGAATTATTAAAATCAATAAAAAAATTTGGACCAAAGCCGAGGTAGATTGAAACCACAATCCGAGATTATGTTGGGAGTCCTCGTTACTAGCAGTCCGCTGCCTTACCAATTGCTCCACGCTGTCACATGTTGATTACTGACGTATAAAAGACAAATATGTATTTAATAGTCAACCTTACAATTACAAAGAAAGATGTATCTTTTGCTAATGATATGTTTTCTAACAATGCCAGTGTTCAGCCAACCTACATACCAAATATTTTCAGCGGCTGGTCTACTGTCGGTTATGCAGTTTAACCAACGTAAAGGTGATCTTTGAAAGAACTGTGCAATGGGCGTGCATGACTGGATTTGTTTGTTTGGACATACTCCATTGCGATATAAATGACTGTCAAGAGAAAACTAAAAATAAGACAAGAAAAAAAAATAAGCAGAGTATACTTTAGTCATCAGGATACATACACAACATGAAATTCCAAAACTGGAGTCTGGTCAGATAAAACAAGGAACAAACAGGACACTCGCACTCTTGTTCCTGAACCCTGTGTGTCTACCCGACGGGGACAGATTCCTGTTCCCGAAACGTCGTTCATACTGACTGTTATGGAAAACTACTGTGTTTTGTTTCGTCTCATCGTTGTGTCGCATATCAACTTAGGTTTCTCATTTTATATTTTTGTTATTTCTTCTATTTTCTGTTTTGTTTCCTTGCTTTATCTGACCATATTCCGGTTTTGGAATTTCATGTGTATGTATCCTGATGACTAAGGCATACTCTGCTTGTTTATGTTTTCTTGTCTTATTGTTAGTTTTCTTTTGTGAGTCATTTATTTCGCAATGGCGTGTGTCCAAACAAATAAATCCAGTCGACGTAAAGGTGCATGCCTATTGTCAACGTTGTGTTTACCAACCGGCACCCAACAATTAACCAAGAAATTAAAATTTACAAAAATACTGTCTTTAATATTATGTTGCATTTTATAATCTAACGTGTTGCATTTTATAATATAACGTGTTGCATTTTATAATCTAACGTGTTGCATTTTATAATCTAACATGTTGCATTTTATAATCTAACGTGTTGCATTTTATAATCTAACGTGTTGCATTTTATAATCTAACGTGTTGCATTTTATAATCTAACGTGTTGCATTTTATAATCTAACGTGTTGCATTTTATAATCTAACGTGTTGCATTTTATAATCTAACGTGTTGCATTTTATAATCTAACGTGTTGCATTTTATAATCTAACATGTTGCATTTTATAATCTAACGTGTTGCATTTTATAATCTAACGTGTTGCATTTTATAATCTAACGTGTTGCATTTTATAATCTAACGTGTTGCATTTTATAATCTAACGTGTTGCATTTTATAATCTAACATGTTGCATTTTATAATCTAACATGTTACATTTTATAATCTAACGTGTTGCATTTTATAATCTAATGTGTTGCATTTTATAATCTAACGTGTTGCATTTTATAATCTAACGTGTTGCATTTTATAATCTAACGTGTTGCATTTTATAATCTAACGTGTTGCATTTTATAATCTAACGTGTTGCATTTTATAATCTAACGTGTTGCATTTTATAATCTAACGGAGTTATTTTCAGAAAGAAACACTATTTGTGTCGCTGGGGGAGTCTGTTTACAAACTTGTTGCCAACGTCAGCCAACTTCCAAACAAAAGACTTTCCATAGTTGGCATAGTGTGTGTTATACAACGTAGGACCACATCTACTGAAAACAACTTTCACCTAACCGTTATAAACACATGTGTTGATAGAGCAATGTTGGTTCAATGTAACATTACATATCTAACACCAACAGTATGATTACCAAACTTGTTACCAACGCTCAGCCAACCTACATACAAAATATTATGGTTGTCATAATGTGGGTAATGCAACGTTGGACGAACATGCTGGAAACAACCTATGATCCAATAGTTGAATTTCCAACATTGTTCCATTGTGTAACCACCAGAACAAAAATTACGTAATACTATTTTTTTAACAAAGTAACATTATTATGTTGTAAACATGAATTATTGGTTACGTTGTATTGTAAAACACGATTTGAACTCTTTGTGTAAGATGTCGGTTTTGCAATGTTAGCTCACTAAACCCCAACAGTACCGGTATGTTTACCAACGTGTTGCCAACAATAAGTCCACTAAATTTAAATAACAGTATTTTGGTCTTCCAAAATTGTCAAGACATTTGCTACTTTAATGTAAATATTTTCAGAATGTTGTTAATTCATTGCAATAATAAATGTTCGAACATATCTGCTGGTATACTACGTTGCCCCAATGTTAATTTATGTGTTTTCCAACACAACGTAATTAATGCCAACGGCTCCAACAAATTTTCACCGTTGGCCCAACGTCGGTTGCTACCGGTGCAACGTTGGGCTTACGTTGTATTTACACGTGTTTTCCAACACAATGTATTGCAAAGATTACCAACTAGCTATCAACGCTCAACTTAATTTCGTACTCAATGTTTTCTGTGGTTGGCATAATGTGGGGTATGCAATGTAGGGCCAACGTACTGGTACAACTTATAACCAACAGTTGGATTTACAACATTCAGCCAACTTTAAACCAACTAAATCATTACCACATAAAATTGATTATTTTAATAAAGCAACTCAATCGTTTCACAAACTAGAATGATGGGTAATTTCCTACATTAAAAACCTTTTCTCGAACTCTTTGTGTAAAATGTTTATTTTGTACCGTTGGTCCAATGTAAATATACACACCAAACCCCAATTGTGTGTTTGCCAACTTGCTGCCAACATTCAACCAACAAAATTCAAATAACAAAATTTTGATCTTCCAGTGTGTTCATACATTTCCTGATTTATTATAACTATTTTTAGAACGTTGTTAATTCATTGAAAATCATACGTTTTTAAACATTTTTGTTGGCATACTACGTTGGGCCAACGTTGTATTTACGTGTGTTTTCCAACACAATGTATTACCAACGGTTCCAACCAATTTTCATTGTTGGCCCAACGTTGGCTGCTACTGGGTATTCTAGGGTTCATATGAGCCCTTGTTGAGAGTTCGAAAAGCGGCGTGTGTCAAGTCACTTTCGCCGCAATGTACTTATCAAGGGCCAAACCAACACGGCATAAACCTAGCCAAGGTCACTTCCTGCTGGAATCCCCTCCACCGTTACCCTGCCCCTCCACATGCTAATAGTGAACTATCCTTAAGAGTGCCTGGTAGATCCAACACGGCATAAACCTAGCCAAGGTCACTTCCTGCTGGAATCCCCTCCACCGTTACCCTGCCCCTCCACATGCTAATAGTGAACTATCCTTAAGAGTGCCTGGTAGATCCAACACGGCATAAACCTAGCCAAGGTCACTTCCTGCTGGAATCCCCTCCACCATTACCCCTGCCCGTCCACATGCTAATAGTGAACTATCCTTAAGAGTGCGTGGTAGATAAATAAACACCGAAAACATCAATTGATTTCTACGTTTTTTACGAAGCCAATATGGATATAATACTCAATGACAATTCTAGATAATGGTATTTGCCAACTTTATGAGTAAATATTTATCCAGAATTACTCATTCGTTACGCTTGATATCTTGCGCCGCAGTTAATGCACGATGTTCCGGCGTCAGAGATTGTGCCTCAGAAGTTCGTAACAATGGAAACAATTTTGTTTAAAACGTTGGCTAAAACTATTGTCTACGATTGCTATTGTTCAAATTTCGTAAATTGGCTTCAAGAAACCTACAGGTATAGATCAATGCTTTAATCGTTGAATTATATACTACGCCCTCTTAAGCAGTAGTTGGGAGTGTCCAAGCCCATCTTTGATTGCATACGTTTAGTACCAGTTTGTAATGAACACTTTCTCATATCATTAAGTACATTATAACGGACCACTGTAAATAATTCACTGGGTTTTAGAATGTACTATTAACTTCATACTCTAGTGTAGACGTACTAATCACACACACGCACACAGCAAGTGGCACAGTAAGATGACCTGAGCTAACTGTCGGTGTATCATCAGCTCCAGAGAACACAGATGTCTGTGTAGAGATAACTGCTGAGAGAGGACCAGTGTTTATAATGACCCAACACTTAACACATTCACTACCAGGCATACTAGTTTAGTCGGCATTTTCTAACTGAATGTGTTCCTTATATGAATCATCTACATGATACGCGAGTACAATAAGACGCGATGCTGAAGTCACAGCATCACAATATTTTATTTGCATATATTGCATACTGTACTTAAAAGTTATTAGCTGAAACATACAGATATACATACGTAGGGAAATACTTCAGACCAATATCACATGCCTCCCTTTTTAAAGAAGAGTTGGCAAAGCTACATTTTCTTAAAGTGCAATGTTTATAGCTTATTTCTACTAATACAGTTTTTGTTTTATGTATGCAGTGGCGGACGCAAGGGAGGGGGATTGGGGGGATAGATCCCCCCCCCCCCAAAGTTATGAA
>PNEQ01008331.1:0-12163 GCA_003012365.1 Medauroidea extradentata
TTTTAAAATTAAAACTATATAAAGTTTTTAAGTGCCTGTTCAGCATGGCTGTCTTTTGTAAACATTATAAAACTATAGAAAGCTTTCAAGTGCCTGTTCAGCGTGGCTGTCTTTTGTAAACATTAAGGCTATTACTGTTAGTTAGGTAGTATAGTTTATTGCTATTAATTTTTATTTTATTTTCTTTTAATTTTAATCTGTAAAATAAGTGTTGTATGTACCTAATATGGGTTCAGTGTAAGAGAAGGCATATATGCCTTAACTGCGCCTAATAAAGACGATTTTATTATTATTATTATTATTAATAATATCGCACTCTTAGTGACAGTCGCGGCCAGAATCACTTTTATATGCGGCTTCCCGCGAATTTCCGCGAATCGACCCGCGTCCACTTTTCGTGAAGGTTGCAGCAGAAATCGGTTTTCTCCGCGGCTTCCCACAAACGTTAGCAGTGGCTACCCGCGACGCGTCCACTCTTCGCGGAGGTCGCCACCGGAGTCCTCCTTAACTTTCGCCTACGCGCCTACGTAGCGAACTCTCCTAGGACCGCCCCCATTTCAACTTCCAGCCAATCGCGTCTCTCGTGGGTGGCGACGACAACAAACTCTGCCATTCCTCCGTATCAATTTATTGCTTCTTTTTTAAATTTACACACATTAACATTAATATCCCTTTATTTACAAAATTTTATAAATTTCTGATGAATGATTATTAAGTTAATATTAAATTACACAACAGGGGGGGGGGGCGGCGTAACCACGCCTCTCAGTGCCCTAATTTTCAGCATCCCTCGTCGGCTCAAGGCTGTTCGCTCGCTTTCACCCCATGTTTTCCTAACTTTCCCTCCCCTGCTGTGTTAAGCGTCAATCTGCCGTGACGCAATGCCACAATCCTCAGGTCATACTGCGCCTCTCGCCAGAACTCAAAACTAAATTACACATTAATTACTTTAAACCAACTTTTGCAATTAAGTCACATAAAACATACAATTCTAATCATAATAACATTCCAACTGGCCTTCTACGACTATCCTAACCTAAATTACAGTATTTACAATATATATTATTTATTTACGTTTAAAGGCTATATGTCAGTTACAGAACACAGTAATCCATTGGCAGTGCGAACTTTAACTTGCTGTATGCGGTTTCTAATATAGCTTCTAAAACATTGGTAAGCGCCGTGCGACAACCCATCTGCTGCTAATTTCACTAATAGTTCTCTGTTGTTGAATGTGCCGAAGGCTTTTGTAAAATCAATAAATATAGCAAAAATTATATTCCCTGGGATGGTTCCGTAACATAGACCACGGTCGATTCATTTCTCAGCTCCTGTCTGTCACAGAGTCATTGGTCCCGTCTCTTTGACCTCGCTGCCGACGAGATGTGCCCACGGTGAGCGAGGAGGAAGGGGTGGTGTGTAGATGTGAACACACAGAATTTGGGGAAGAAGCGGCCTAAAATTATTTTTCACCTGGCACACGCTTTCTACACTTCGCCTCCGTTCTTTGCTACGACGTCCTTTCCTAACAGTGATGAGTCGTAGTCATACTCTGGTTGGTAAAATTTGACAGCTACTTACGGGCAATAAGTTTTTATATTTTGTGATTTGTGGCTCAGTGCAAGACATTTTCAGTTCTAAAATGAGTCGGAATGTCCATTTCACCATTTATACTGCAAAGTTTGCCTTGCATTGTACCACAAATTACAAAATATATTAAAAATGTTTTCCCTTAAGTATCTGTCAAATTTTACCAATCTTATATGAATCAGTGTATACACAACGAGAAACGCAAGCGGTAATAGTGGAAAAGACCTTGGCAGTGGAAACTAAATAAAGGAAGTGGTTATTGTAGTCTAACAATGTTTCAGATCGATTTAAGGTTAAGTTAGTTAGTCACGTGGTTTTGTAATGCGAACAGAATCAGTCGTGAACTGGTCATGTGATCAAAATAAAGTGGTTGCGATTGACCACGGAGGTTTGTGGGTAATAGAAATCCAACTAAAATGCTAACAGAAAAATAGGGCACGTTTTATTGAATTTTTGGGTAGGCTGTTGGGTATGAAAACATTTATGCCCAGAGACAGACCTCATTGGTAAGATGTTGGAACGCGGCTCACACGGTAAAAGAAACACTAACAGAAAATGGTCACATGAACCGATATGGAATTGGGCATCTTGTGAGGCTGACCTTAGTGACAATTTACTCGTGTCTCTTGGAAAATATAAAACATCCAGAAGGAGGGGTCCTAAGTAAATAATTACGGTACCATATTTCCACAATAGAACACGGTAAATGTTGCAGTAGGATCGTAGCTCATTTTAAATCATATTATGATTGTACAACGCTCTAACGGTTTGTTATTCATAAATCACCTGTCTAGAAAGTTGTAGTTGCTGGTACATTTCTCACTCGCCATTAATCTTCCTGTCATGATTAGCTTCTCGTGTAGAATTGAAAGGAGTGTGACATATTCGAACATACATTCTCTATCTGATCAAATGTTTCAGGACAACTAATCAAGCATATCATCTCGTTCTCTCTTTGCCACGTTCCTGCGCTCTTCATTCCTTCACTCCATTCAGTATTTCTCTCCCAGCTTCTGCTGCAGATGAAAGAAACAAGATATCGAGGAAGCACACATTTAGCTGTTATCAGAGTCTCAGATGAAGCGGAGTAACAGTTAACCGTAAACTATGGTTACTTTGCACCAAACTGGGTAACTTAGCACCACCCGATTAATTACATGTAATATGAAATTTTATAAGTACCATTGTTGCATGATGCAATTTAGAATATTCTTTGTCACAGTTAAACTCATTTCTTTAAAATATTTTTCACCCCAAGGACGTACATTTAAATTGAGAATCTAATATTTTTTTCTAAGTGCTACGTAAGCTATATTAATATTGTTTGGCATATCTAGTGAATTTAAAAGTGTAAGTGTTTATTTAATAAATCGTCGAAGATAACAATCTTAGATTCTAAAGTTAATATCTATGTGTGTTTTGAAAATAAATAAATAAAATGGGTGTGTCTGTGAAAAGACGTTCGTTGAGGTTCGGGGAGGCAAAAAAGAAAGTTTTCCTCTGGAATATGACTGAGAATGTGAAATAAGTACATCTGGGTTTCACTTCATCCTCATCCTACGTCTTGTGGAAAATCGACGATACCTGATTTATCCTGAGTTGATTTAAATACAGAACTAAATCAATATTATGTACCAAAATGACTTGTGACGGATTAATTTTGAACAGATACTACTTGAAATACTTAAATTAATGTTAGTATGGGATTAATTTTGAAAGAATCGTAATACCAGTGAACTGAATATTAAATGGGTAAATACCTGCTAAAGAAAATTTCCCTTCAACCTACCGTGTTTCCGCCAATGTGCTGCCGGTAACAATGGCATTTAAATAAGTAAAATTCCTGTTTTAGAACATTTGATTTTTCTGCACTCATAACAGCATATGTGTCTAATATCACATGTTGTGAACATTAAACCTGTTTACTACAGCATTAACTATCCTTGCTTTGTATAGTTGAGTAATAAGTGCAGAGTGTAAGTTAAGTCACATATGGACACCTTCCAAATTTTACACGTACAAGTACAGATTAATACAATAGGTAAATTTTAATTCCACTGGCCGACCCCTTTGGCGTAGTCGGTTGCATGTCAGCCTACGGTACGAGAGGTATTGGGTTTGAATCCCAGCACGGACATTTCGTTTACTTAGGTTTATATAGTTTGTAAGCCGTAAATTATTGAGCCTAAAGGCATAAAACCGGGGGACGTTAATAAACCTTCTGAAATAAAAAATAAAATAAATTTAACCCTCTGGAGGTATTACTCATGTACACTGTTAAAGTCTAGTCGGGCATATTACAATACATCTTAGCAGTGAGTTGGAATAAACGATACCTCACACCATTTACTTTAATGTGTATTAAACTGATGGGTGGTAAAGTCTTTTACTTAAACAAATAAACTTGAGGTGAAAAGCTACCCCAAAATGATGCATAGTAGCAACCCCACTTTATGGTACTTATAATGCTGCAAATTATTAAGTGGGGTCGATCATCAACGAGTCCAGTTGTGGCTCTGATTGGTATCAGAGATACTCTTTGTTATGATCAAAGCCTCTATGCATGGCGGTAGAGTTCGCAAACGGCAGTACGCCATTAGTGCATACCTCATCCGTGGCCAAGACAAAAGTATTTGACAATTTGAAGCCGCGGTGGCCGAGTGGATGCCGACCCAGTTGGTTGAGCGACCGACTTGGATACGAGGGGTCCTGGGTTCCATTCCCAGGTCTGGCTGGGTGTAAAATTTGTGCTTGTCCGTTAGCGTCTTTTCAATTGTCAGAGTCACCAAATATTGTCACTACTGGGGAATTGTCTAATACTAAAGCTGTAATGGGGGGATGTTCGGCTCGTTGGCGATGTCGAGACATCGTCAAGGAGCCTAACATTTTATGTAAAAAAAAGTGGTCAGATCTTTTGCCTCTCACCAGGACGATCCGGGTTCGATTCCCGGCGGGGTCGGTCCCCGGATTTTCATATGTGGGTATCGTGCCGGACGATGCCGCTTGTGGGAGGGTTTTCTCGTGGATCCCCCCCATTGCCATTACATACATAATGTCACCCCTCACCAGCTCTGAGGACCTAGATGTTGAGCGCTGACTAAAATCTCTTCACTTCACTAGACAAGTTGATCTAAGAAACTTGATTTGTCCTTATACTCGATGGTCACGCTCGTTAAGAAGTCTCACTCATATGATGAAGTCAGGCACACTGAGAGAAAGGTATAGTGCAGTTAAACAAAATTTGATTGGCGCAGTTTGCTTGTATATGGCGATATATTTTTGTTGCTGGAGCAAAATTACTTAATTTTTCTTATTCTGTAGTCCGAGAGTAACATTTCATCAACCGAACTGAGAATGGAACCCTTGATCTGCCATACTAAGGGTCCAACATTAGCATTCGTGGTCAAGACTGAACGTTGGTGATTGGCACATCCTTATTTATATATGACAAATAAAATGTCATGTGGAGAGAAACAGCGGCAAATATGAATGACTGAAACAAAAACAGCAATGCGCCAAGCATTAAAATAAGAGAATATTTGTCTTTTAATAGAAAATTATTAAAGCTAGTTCAGGGAATATTTACCAAAATATTAAGTAAATCAGCCTCATTCCAATAGCTTACCTTTTTCATAGAGCTGTCCGATATGAGTCTGTGTAGTATTTGGTGTATTTGGGTAACTGAACCAACCAGCTTTCATAATTCGGACCACGGTGTTTGAAATACAAGTCTGGACTGGACACTAACCTACCTACAAATGCTAATGAGTTGAACTCCTTTATGACAAACCGGCACTAGTGCTATGGTGTTGGTTTAACATTGCAATATACCTTGAAGTAATGGCATATCACAAAAAATTTTGTGACAACATTGCTTTGAAAACACTGTATTTTCTTGCAACATTTACGATTGGGTGATACATCGTCTGACCTCCCTCCGCAGCTGTCTTCAGACCAATAACGGGCATCAAATGTTACAATAGCGAGATTCTTACTGGCTCAGTTAAATAGGGTAAAAGGTCCAAGTGCAAGCGAAAGGCAGTCATCTTACGCTTGGCTGAATATACGTTGAAACCCAGCAGTCAAGTTTTCCCGTGATAAACCATCATCTCTAAATGTACCGTAATACTACTAGAGTTCATAGCGGCTCCGACACGAACTTGCTACTTGCAGTTCAATTGACGCGATGTCCAGTCAGTCTTGTGGGGGTTATTTTTCAACCCCTGTTCTTCTATGGCCGTGGATCAGACATCCCGTTGTTTTGTATTAGATTGTACGTTTCAATAGAAAGTGAGTGTAGACCGCCTATAGGTCATTCGGAATAAAGTGAGCACTAAAGATTTAACCTTTGAAAAAATCACTAGCAGTTGCTGCATATAATTCAACATTGACAACAGTTACATTACTGCTTATACAGTTGGCAGCGAATTATGGCACGTAGTTCCATGTATTTTATACAACATTACTGAAAAAACATCGACCTCTTCATATTTAATATACTATAAAATATTTATTTATGATAATATTGACATACTTACTGCCTGTATAAGTTTACTTAAACGGCGCCAGTAGAAAGTGATTTAATCCGGGCCGTTCAAATTCAACAGTCGTTAGCGAAAGGCGTCTAGCGCTACTCGCACTGACGTAGTTAATTATTTCACCGACAGGTGGCATCAGAGTTAGGTTTTCGCCACTTAGCTTGGAAGCGTTCATTGACGGTACCGGACGGTTGTTGTGTTTGTCCGTTGTGCAATAAATATGGGTTTCTGATAAAACACATTCAAAAGTATTAGAAGTAACTGTTTCTACATTGGTAATATGTAAGTTGTTATGTGTTACCATCGCCAACGTGAGTATCTTGATTTAGAAACAACAATCCTTTTTTGTTTCATACACTAAGAAAATACGTTGTTTTTGTTGAGTGCGTCGTTGTTCATGGCAGTATAACTGAACAGGTTTGAATTCTTAAATTGTGTGTGTCTTTATGGCGTGTTTTTTTTTTGTGGCTGTTTTGAGTTATAAATTCGATTTTCATGTGTACATATTTACGAGATACATAACGGCAACAGTGCGGGTCGTATAAATTAGAGTCGATGCACAGAAACGAGTATTAAAAGACGTTAACTCGCAGGTATTTATAACTAAGATTACTATTGGTTATACATTTTATTCAATACCCGTGTATTTAATGAGTAGTTACTGTTCATAATATTTTCAGCCCAGTGTAATGTAGATGTAAACCTTGTACAAGGCTATGTAAATTAAGGCTGTGTCTCAAATAGCCCAGAGAGCACTCTCTCGCACCCTCTTGACGTCACAGAGTGCACTCTCTGCTGTCCCGAATTCGAGGGAGAGTGGGCGAAAGGGAGAGTGAGCCAGAGTGAGCGACGATGCTCCCTCTCGCCCACTCTGCAGGAAGACATCTTTGTTTTCCTTCAAATTCAAACCATAACCTAAAAGTGGAACTGGAAAACGTGGAAAACATTTACTGTGAGTTTTCTACACTCATAAATGTTCTCTGCTTTCCTTTTAGCACGCTAGGTTGAAGTACTTTGAGAGAGCATCCGAGGGTGGCTGTCTCAATTTAATTGAAGAGTGAACGAGAGTGGGCGAGAGTGAGAGTGAGGAGTGAGAGTGAACACACTCTTATTTGAGACCCGGCCTAAAGCATGTGGCAATGTTTACGTTTACATACCGTGGAAAGATATAAACTGGCAGAAAATAGAAATTAATCAGTGTTTTTTTTTGAGTGCTCACTTTATCCCGAATCACCTATACACATTTTACGCACCTGTGAACAGCGTTAGTTAGCACGCATGCTCGAGGCAAGTACGAGGCTGGAAATAATTACCCAGGTCGGCGACGCACGAGAGTTCAACAACCGTCCCTCCTTCCTTCTTCTCCTCCGCTTCCCCTTGCCAACCGTCGCACGAAACAGAACTTGAAAACAAACACGATCGCGAGAGGTTGACGAACGCGGGCTTCCCCTCCGTTCCCGCACTTTCCACACATCGCGTACATTCACAGCCGCCCTCCCTCGCCAGAAATATGTGTGGTATCGCAGGGGGAGGGGAAGACCTTCCTGGAACCACGGCAGATGGCGTCTTTCAAGACACGTATATGGTGGGACAGCTACTGTATAGCACGCAATGCTGGCTACTGACGTTCTATACCTGGTCCACCACTTGCAGAGTTTTGTGGATGCTTCGCAGCCATACTTAGTCCGCTGTCGCTGCTGGTACCCTCATTTGAGAGTGTTCAAGTGGGATAAACGTTTAATTTTACATTTTTATGCAACAGTGTTTGTTTTGTATACTATATTTGTGAGCAAAGTTTCCTCTTACAAACAATTTTAGCTCGCGCTGTTTTCTCATAACGGTGCGTCAAAGTAAAAATTTGCACGTTTCGCTGCCATGCATAAGTGAAAACCAACTGACTTATTTTTACTAAATAATTCAAGGTTACCAACATATAGAAACATAATAATGTAAATAAAAAAAATATAGGGAAAAAGTTGCAAAATCAGCAATTATTTTTAATACAAAAATAATTCAATTGCATATTTCAATGCTATGTTACAGAGCACATGACATGTTATATCACTGTGAATTATTTTACTTAAGGAAGTCTGCAACGTTTGGGTAAAGTGTGATAACTCAAAAAATGAGAAATTTGAGTTAATTATATGACCACACTGTACATGTTAGTTTCTGCGTCTGAGTAAAAGAATACAGTTCTAAATTTTAAGGAAACGTAAACAATTAATTGCGTACGTATGTAGATAGCATACCAGAGAAAACTGAGAACTATTGTATGAAACTCTGCCTGTAGGCAAAACACCGATGATGATGACGATGATGATGATGATGGCGATGATGATGACGATGATGCTGATGACGATGATGCTGATGCTGCTGCTGCTGCTGATGATGATGATGATGATGACGATGATGATGATGATGCTGCTGCTGCTGCTGATGATGATGATGATGCTGATGATGATGATGATGCTGATGATGATGATGCTGATGACGATGATGATGCTGCTGATGATGATGACGATGATGACGACGATGATGATGACGATGATGATGATGCTGTAAGTATATACCAATATGCTCAATGTGTCTTCAAACTTTCTTTTTCGAATTAATCAAAACACAATTTTTCGTCTTATCTCACTTTACCCAAACATCACGGATTCGGTTTTACTGTTTGCATGGCAATCTAAAATGCATATTTTTGCTGTGATGCACTGGGATGAGAAAACTGTGAGTGCTTAAGTTGTTTCGATGGTAGAAACAGTACTCGAAATTCATAAAAATATAAAATTATGATTTAATCCCACTTGAACAACCAGTTTATAATCCCGGATACTCCGCAAGCAGCGGTACGTGAAAACACCCTGCCAGAGTCCTATACTTACATCGTGAGACGTATTTATGCGATTGTAATAATGCAAGTTTCAAGTGGAAGATGAAATCCTAGCAATAAATCGTGAACAATATTATTTGCCTACTAAAGTAATTTCATATAAATTCATTATAAGACTTTTGAAAAGTGTTTATAATTTGGTTGATTTCAACAGTACTTCAATGAATGCTGATTTCCTAATTGAAATTTCGCATTCTTCCAGCAATAAAAACACATAGAAGAATATGGTGATTTTATGTACGGCCATTGGCTAGGTGTCTCGGATTCGTCTTCTGGCTTTCAGGTCTCTTCAGTAGTAAATCTCAGGGGTGTCAAGTCAGAGGAGCAGTGGGTCTACCGGATGCAGCCCCGAGGGTAAATCTTTGCTTTCGGGAATTAGGGAGGGGGTAGTTTGTCGGCTGGTCGGCTGGTTTTTTTTCGGGAATCTCCCGTTTCCCACGCTCTTCATTCCAGCGCTGCCCCATACATGATATCACTCCTAACTAGTGCTAAAGACCTCGATTAAAGAGCTGACCAAAATATCTCACGATGTCCTCTCTTACATTTTGCACTCGAGCTAACGCGGTGATCTGAATAACTAAAACTGGGCGTCAGTCGGGGAAGTTAAGAACTAGCACCTGCATGAAAACATTCGCACTTATGTCAAACAGACTCTCGCTAAACTCTCCACATTTCCATAGTCCAGTGAATGGATATTAGTTTCCAGTGATTACCATCAAACACCCCTCCTATTCCTGGATGAGCCGATAGTACACCTTGAATAGGGCTGGGAGATTTCGAAGGAAAAAATCCCCTTTTGAGGGAAAAATTCCCTCAGCCGAGTGACAGCCGAAACAAGATGGGCGACATGAAAATGACATACAAAATGATGTAGCATAAATGTTGAATTGATACAAACATGACCTCCCCAGCAGACATGTAGCAAGAAACCGCAGTGTTTTAAGGGGATGCATGGCCTTATGGATTGCGCTTGAGAACGGAAAATGACAGAATCTCATATTGGTGGGTTTTCTCAGGGTACTCCCGTTTCTTCCTCCCTTGCATTCCACCTTCATGTGTAGAGTACTGACATCTACGGTTGCCAACATATAACTCAGAGTCAGTATACTCTACATACAAAAGTACGGTAGTGCCCGAGAAAACTCGCTGGCCAATGGCTACAATTCGACCTACGTTTTCCACATGCATAAAATGAGTACGACTCCACCTGGAATCGAACCTGAATCGCTGTGGTAGGTAGTGCCTGACCTCTACATCATCGTAGCCCTATTTATAGTCCATTAAGGGGCCCGCCTCGTGGCACATGTGTTTGTGTGAGTGAGGTATGGTGCTAAGGGCGACGTCGTATGGGCCATACAACGGTGCGTCGCCTCTACGCTTAAGGCGTGCAGTCTTCGCGAAAAAACAAATTTCCTATGGGACTTTAAGTGGTGACCCTATTGTTTTATTTACGAAATCACTTTACTATAGTCCAATGCAATACCCTTAAGTGGTTTCACATGTATTCGGCTAGTATATTTTCCGCTATAGCAGCCTGAATACCCCGTTTTAATCCATTTTGACGTGCCCTAAAAGGGGATTTCTAATACGTGTGTTGTCGTGAAAGTACTTAAGGGCAGACGTCTGAAGTGTGTGTTCTTTTCGTAGACAAACGGTGTGAACACACGTGTATTAGTTTTGGTGTAAAACGTTTTCTTCAAACACGCTGCAGTGTGATTTTATGGCAACGAGGCGGGCCCCTTAAACAGTTCTCACTTATTAAAATTAATATATCAGTTTCGTTAAAGTTGTATAAATATTTAAACACACAACTTTACAAACATTCACATAAAATTACAAATATAAACGAATTATGCATGTGTACAGCCTCTTCCAAAGTATAAGTTAAAAATATCTTTAAAATAATATGTCTGAAAATATTATTGAACTTAAGGTTGTTCACGTGGCAAAAATTCAAAATTTTATATTTGCTTGTCATAGTGTTCGTTTTATAGACGTTACTTGTGACTACATTGTCCACCGGTAGAAATGTATTAGTTCTCATAGTTATCCCATAGCGGCATGCCAAAGTCAGAATTTGCAAGTTACAGGAGCATAGGTTTAACAAAACCAAGTGACTTACACGAATGAAATAATTTACACTGGAATTAGACATTATGGGCTATATATGCTAAAAGATTTTAAAACACACAACAAAGTAATTTTGTCTTTTTTAAAAATTGCCATAAATGAGGTAAATTTTCGTCATTTTCGGATTTTTTTAAAGTATAAAGGAGTTCCATTCTGTGTTTTTAAATATTTTAGCATAGTGCCCATATTATCTAATTTCTGTGTAAATTATTTTATTCGCGTAAGTCACTTCGTTTTTGTTAAACCTATGTTCCTGTAACTTGCAAATTCTGGCTTTGACATGCCGCCATGGAAAAACTATGAAAGTTAAAAAATTTCTACCGGTGGAAAATGTAGTCACAAGTAACGTCTATAAAACGAACACTATGCCAATCAAATATATAATTTGGAATTTTAGCCACGTGAACAACCGTAAGTCACTGAATCAATCATGTCAAGTATCTTCTTAACAGAAAACGTATTGTGTAACACGTGAAGAAAAAAACTGCTGGGTAACCACTAGCGTACATATTCATATTCAAATTCAGCCACCTGCAAGAAAAATGTATTCCTTGTATTATTATGGATATATTATTAGATTATCTTACTCATCAGGAAGAATAATAACAATTAATTGCACTGTCATTTTCTTACTTCAAAATTCACTTCATAAACTTGAGATGCGCAACTTTATTCATTCGTAAAGTTTATAAATGTGTGTATGCTATAGTTATGTAATTAGTCAAAATTGTCATAGAGACTTTAATCAAGTTTTATTTTATTCAGTATTTCAATGTGAACTGTTTTATGTATAGGGAATAACCCAATTAACTTATTTCGATGTTAACTAAATTTCATACGTAATTGCCGGCCTACCAGTATCAAACCATATAAAAGGAAGCTTGGAGGAAAGAGTTATGTTTTCACGCTGTAATAGCTACAGAGTGCACAGCGGGGTAGCGACAGAGTAGAGACTTGGAGAGAGAGGGTCAAACCAACCCTCTCCCCCCTTGAAGGCGCCCATAGCCGA
>PNEQ01008331.1:12263-33419 GCA_003012365.1 Medauroidea extradentata
TGGTCGTCATGCTGTGACAAAATATTAAACATATGTAAATAATGGAAGTAAATTAATGAAAATTTAACAGTTTATGCTAGTAAATATAAATGTCAAATGTACTAATTTTCAAAATGATCGAATAAATGGTTTGCGTGTTGTTGAGGATACGATAAGCCATTGTGTCAGGAGGTCGCTGATTGGCTGGGAGTTGTCTCCAAGAAGGAGAAGGGGAAGCTATGTCGCTGTGCGAGGGGCAGATACTCTTACCGCGGGTGCCGAACGCGGGAGACGTCGGCTAGGCATCAGTTTTGTATATTATTGGATTAGAGACTCTTGTCGCGTGTGCCGAACGCGAAGGACGTCGGTGAGGCATCATTGTTTTTATTGTAGACACACCTACGTAAAGTGACGCCTCGCGAATTTAAGAAGTCGGTGCGCAATTGATTTTATAGATTGGGCTATAAAATATCGGTTATGCTTGTATAGCATAAAAGGAAGTTTAATATTCAGTAATAGCGACTCCTGTACTCTGGCGCATCGGGTCCTAAACCCTACGTCACCAAATAAATACAACCAATCGTTTATTTATTTGACCTACTGCAAGTATAATACTAACTGTTTCCTCGAACAGTACCATTACCGTGCAAGTAAATACGAAAAGCAACGAATTAGTATCAGAGATAAACGTTGCAAACTACACTATTTGTATTTTTAAATATTTGAGCACATTTATGAGTCTCCCAGCTGCCCTGCACTATTATTAAGTTACAATATTGCGGAAATGTATAACGAAGAAACGTAAATGTAAACATTTTAGAACGAATGTATGCTTCCAATGAACGGTTCCTCCAACAAGGAGGGTGCGTGGATGCACGACAATCTACCCCCTCCCTAATTCCCGAAAGCAAAGATTTACCCTCGGGGCTGCATCCGGTAGACCCACTGCTCCTCTGACTTGACACCCCTGAGATTTACTACTGAGGAGACCTGAAAGCCACGAACTTTGCACAAAAGACACGAAATCTCGGGCCATTGAAGCAGAGCATCTTGTATGCTGTAGCTAAAATCCTACCCGAAGTCTGAGATCGTGTAACGCTTGACTGAACACAACGCCTGTAAAGAATTCATGTGATACATGGGTGACGCGTACAATACGTCCTTTGATAACCCAGGAAAGAGCATTTCCCGTTGGGGTCCGTCCTTTCTAAATAACAGCCACCGCGAAATTAATTGCTGCGTTCCAGGTGTAGCACAGAAATTGGTTCCATTAGAGGCAAGAACTGAGATTAGGTAGGAATGTTTTATCACAAACATCCGGACCACTCCGAAGTTGTGCTGTTTTTCTAATCATAAGTTAGGGAAATTTTTCGTAGTAATGTGCATTTTTGTACAGCAGGGAAAAAATTTCAGTGCGGCTCAAGCCGCGTATTTAATAAAAGATGAAAAATATAGCACTCCCATTCAATAGTTCAATCAATAACACAAAATTACGATTCACTGAATCATTCCAAAACAACTTTTGATTTGTGCCAAATTTATTTAAAATGTAAATCAATGAAGTTTTTAAAACTGTTCGATTATATATGTTCTAGTTGATTACTTTCGTTTCTTGAAATGTTTCAATCTAGCTTACAGTAAATTCGAAAAAAAAAAAAAAATGTTTGCTCTGTGCTGAAATCACAACCATTATAATGATAACCATCCTACTGCAGTTTTTTAGTGAGTATTATTCGGGAAAAGACACAAAACAACCAAAATAATTAAATTGACTAGGACGAAAGTGTTCGATGATTCTAAAATTTACCCAAGGAAGAGGGATTTTGGCTTACAGGCTGGAGGACGAAGATGAGAGGAAAGAGATAGAGAGAGAGAGAGAGAGAGAGCGAGCAGGAGAAATATAACATTTGTTATTGCTGTACGCAAGGTTTTGTTCTGTACTAAACCTCGTTTTTGAAAGACATCGTCCTCCCAGAGAAGACAACAAACAATGATAACGAAGTTTGGTAAATACAAAATTCTTGATACAATTTCAATTAAGGTGAGGTCTCCGCCTGCTTGTTAAGTTATCAATTTATTGATCGTAATAAAAATTCAATTTAAGTTACAAATTATTATAGAGCTTTGATATTATATCTACGCATTTGGCATTAGTCACCAATATTTGCGAACGCCTAACCAGATGACTCTGGAAAGACAAACATATAGTCTTTATAGTATATGACTGAATCCGTCATCAATATTTGTGCAATGTTATGGTTTATGAGTTTACAGCAAGATAGTGTGTTTTACTGGAGCGCGATTATAATTCGAATGTGTGTTTGTGAAACAACCCAACACAATACAAATAACAGTAATTCCAACTAGGCTTGTTATTCCCCACCTTAAACCACTATCTTACAAATCACTACATTTATAAATAACTGACTGGAGCACCACATTAGTAATTTATGCCAGGCATTTTTTAGGGCTCCCCCTTCGCTTTCCCAATTGCTTTATAATGCCGTAGATCCGAAATCACTGGTAAATTACGTTTGCACTTAGAAAAAAAACTGTAGCTCATAACTGAATGTTATGAAGTTTTTAACTTCGTTTGTGAATATTATTTAACACAGGAAACGGTCTCGAACACAAACGTCCAGTCCTGAACCCGAATAAATGAGGTTAAATGTCACCTCACAGCCGGGAGTCGAACCCAGGACCCTTGGCCCAGCGGCCAGCTGACCACTGAGTCAAGCGGTCGAACTCTACAAGCATAAAGAAAAGGAAATGCATTAGTTTCAGTTTGCACATAATGAGGAATTGCGCACACTTAGACTGCGACATTCCCCTTACGTTTAGAAGCAGTGTTTATATGCCCACAAAAGCATCTTGTGAACGGTGCTTGACCCGGCAATAGGCTCCTGTAATTATCGTGCCATGATTCCAGAAAACGCTGAAATTGCTGGACCGGGAACTTGAAACAGGTTCTCCCGATGCGAGACTACACTCTAAAAAATGTGTTTTACTTTTACAAGGAAAATCCTGGAACCTTACTTTCCAAATAAATTATATCGAAAGAAACAAAGGCTGTTCTTGTAAAAAAAATTACACAGTGCATGTTCTAACATTACAGGATTACACTTGTATTAGTGTTCGACATCCAAAGAGTTGAGAGTGAGGTTCCGTCTGATTGATCTATCCTGGGGTCACCACAGCATAAACATCAGCGATATTCGGCTAGAAGCCTCTAAGACTGGCTTTCTTGTGTCAGCGAACCAGGTTCATCTCTCTGATGCCACCACGGGCTCCTTGCAATGACTCGCGGGTTCCATCTCATCTTGAGAGAGTGGTTACGCCACACCCTCCTGAATGTGATGCGCCCATCCCATTGGTGTTCCGATCCGCTTCGCCAAGCATCGTCGGCACTCCGGCCAAATGAAAGTGAGCATGGATAGTTCGACCTTCGTCAGCCTGAGTGGTCCCTTACAGCTCTCCGTCTTCATTCTTATACAAACTGGCGAATTTACTGCCAAGGTCCCTTATTCGACGAATTACAATGCCTTCCTTCCAGGTTATTCATTAGTTTGGGGTTACAAAGTTTTGTAGTGTCGTGTGATAGTATTCTGCACATTCCTGGTAAAACCACAAATTAAGTACGTCTTATCGAAGGCAAAACATCAGTTACTAACATAGCATATTATAAGGGAACATAAAGAACTTAATAATGAACGTAATGAGAAAACATATCGAATAAGGACACGCGCAGACACACGCAAAGACACATACAGAGGCACACAGAAACACGCACACACAAAAACATTTTTCGGCTAAGGGCAATCAGCTAAGGATACTTTAGATTTTTTCTATATTCCATAAATTTAACAAACGTATAAGATTTCATCCTTAGTAAAAATTTGTTATACTGCTTGTTGTTTTACAGCTATTTGGTGTTCGGCCTTCAATGGTGTTAACAGCCAAAAAATAACTATTTTTGATGATTAAATCCTGACAAAGCTGTTTGCCTATTGTACTTTCTAAAGAAGAAACTGGGCAGGTAAACATGTCCCGCTGAACTTCGTATCGTTTCAAAGGAACTTTCTCTTCCACCTAAAAGAATTTATTCGCTACGGTGCTCCTCTGCACCAATTTACATTATCTTTGTTGGCAGGACTGCAGGTAAACAGGTACCGTCTTTGTGACAGGTACAGAGTGACCGAACAAGAGGCGCCCAGCAAAACAGCCCCTGGTCGACCCCAGGGGGGAAGCATGCTTTCTGAAAAACCATCGCAAATACAACCATTCAGGGTGCATTCACCTCGGGTTTGGAGAACAAGGCACAAATCCTGCGATGGGAACCAAAGATTTCAAGAAAGGTCTTTGGAAACCTGTAACAATCTACCATCCCCAGTAAACATTCTTAAACTTCGCCCACCCGAGGTTGCACAGCCATCACACTGTCAAATATGTTTATGATTAACTGTAGATAGGAGTGAAGTAGTGCCGCCATTTTGGATTTAAGTGTTTTCATCATAATTCTTGTTTTAATTTAATTTATGAAAATTTGACTTTGTTCGAGTATAAAATACGTACAGATAGAACTTCTAACGTCACATGCAACTACGCGAGTTCTGTTACGGCATCTGAAAGCATCCAAAGTAATTGATCGATATTCTACTCCGTACTTTTCTATACGGTAGACTAATACAGGTATTCTATCAATAATAACTTAAAATAAGCCACAGAATTTTCTCTGTATTTTGTCATAGCCAGAATGTTAACACTGAAACTCAGATACGTTTCCTTCCTAAAAATGAATAGGCCTAAACTTGCGTTGACAACTGTCCTTCCTTTAATGTTAAAATAATGTGCATGATTGATAAATCATTCTTGTATAAACAAAAAAAAAAAAAAATTCGGTCCATCCTTCCTAATTAATGTGAAGATCTTCAACATCTAATGGAGTTTGGTAGTTCAGCCATCGTCAAACCATAAAAAGCAAGGCACATCAACATCCGCGGGGTTGATACTGAAAGAACTCTTACACAGTAGAAAATTATCAAAACTAAATGAAACCAGTTATATTTAAATGCTACAATCAAGTATCTGCTCTCTAGAACCATCCATTAATTCCAGTGGAAACCTATTGGGCAGTCTTCGTGAATATGATTTATTTTTACCTGACCTTCACGTCTCGTCGACAGCGAGGTCATAAGTGACGGTTAGACACAAACTGACACTAGGACAGGAACTGGGAGGGAAATCGACTGGAGCGATTTCCGGAAACCATGGCAATTCGAACCAGGCTCCTCCCGAATGAGAGTCCAACATTTTATTGTTGTGCCACCTCGCCCGGTACTTCTAGAATAAGGAGCGGTAATGGATAAAAGTACACAAACTGTTTATATCGCCACTTAATGAGCTTGAGCACAAACTTTACTTACCAGTTTGTATAAAATAAATCATTATAATATATTTTCTAAGCGTCTGCATGGCCTGGAGCCACGTCTGTAGATTGTTGTCATGCTACAACGTTTCGGCAGGCATTGCAGCTGCCATCTTCAGGTAGATTGTTGATCAACGACAAAATGTCGTATGACAGCAATCAACAGACGTGGCTCTAGTCCAAAAACCTAGGAAATGCTGAAAACGGCCGCGACAGTCTGCGAACCATATTAAATGTGCTGATACAAGGAAAACAGTCTCTCTAATTGCAGTTACTCCCACTTAGGCTACAAAACGTACACAATGTTACATGAGGACTTAACGAAATTTCTATAAAAATATTTAGCTAATCCTGCCAGCAGTTTTTCATCCTAACTCAAATCACATTTGAAATTCAGCATTGACGTATAACTACTTCCCACGCATCTGGAAGGAAGCTCTTGTGCGTCCTACAACAAAAATTATCTTATTCAAGACAACTGTAGATTATCGCCCAATTAGCATCATGTTTGAATAGCGAAAACTTTGAAATATTTCCTTCATACCCAGGCGTCGAAATTTGTAACATAAAAGAATGTAACTATTATAATACTGTACTTATTTTCTTCTTTTCATGCAGAGCACGAAATTGTCTAAGCGAAAACAAAATTTATTGTTAGTTTTTGGTTATTTTTATTTTACAGCATACTGTGCGTATATTGCCAATACCGTTAAATTTCCTTGTAGAACTCGTTTAGGGTGTTATTCGCATTAATATTGTCAGGAAACATCATCTCGGTATTTAAAAATTTGAATTCAAGAAAATTTATAGCATGTTCTAAACTTCTGTGAAGAAATTCAAAATATTAAATAATTTTACAGACTAAACGGCGGCGCTTATGACGTTAATATGGCGTCACATAGCCTTCAATATATCGAACTCAGTTGAAGTCGAAAGTTACTTCCAGTAGAATATAATCACGTGAGCAATTGAATATCAGCAGAGGTCATCAACCAGTCATTCGCAGGAAGAAAACCTACTGCGACATCTCTGAGTGAAATGTTTTCTAAAGGTACGTTATTATTTACTCCCGTTTCCCCCACCCTTGCATTCCGTCACTGGTCCATTGTAGGACCTCACTCCATGTCATTTCCATTGATGCCAGACGTACCAGGATTCTGGTACTTGTAAAAGATGTTGTCCCTTGTTTCCAGGTACCAGGTATTTGCATCATGGTACGCAGAAACATCATAATTTTGATTGCCTAAGAAACATTAATCAAATAAACTGTTGCTTTGAAAGTAAGGTCACTGGCGTTCATCACACGTAAAGCCGAACATGGCATATTTCTCTTGAAAATGAACAACTTTCATTTAATTTTGTAATGTAAATCTTTGTGATTTATGTCAGTGATAAATGTATATATAAGCCGCAAAAATAGTTATGTATGTGTGTACCAGAAGTTTGTAAAGATTACCATATTTTTAGCCTGCCTGATACCATAATTTCAAATTCTTCATCTGACAATACAGGTCATCTCTCAGGGAACGGCAGACGCCTATGGGCTGTCAGGTTGAAAGTATGGCTCTCAGGATGAGATACCTTGCCCTCGGGCTCACTCCACAGTCCATATTTAATGATAATGTACGTTATTCATATTCATGCATGGTAGTCGGCATGGGTCTTCGTACTGGACTTAATGTAATAGTTAGAGATGGTGGTACATCGCGAAAATGTTTTGTGCCAACGTATCCTTGAAAACACTGTAGTTTCTTGCAATTTGTATGATTGAGTGATATACTTCTGACACAACGTGGCTGTCTGCAGACCAATAATAAGCATCAAATATTACGATATCGGGATTATTACTGGCTCAGTCAAATAGGACAGCAGCTCCAAGTAGACGCTAGAGCCAGTAATCTTCTGGTAGACTGAACGTGTGTTGAAATCCAGCAAACAGTCAAGTTTTCCTGCGATAATCCATCATTAAGGACCGGAAAACTTCGCGAATTCAGTTACCTGTAGGCTAGAATCTATTCGTTCATTGTCTGTTGTTCCACTGAGTAGCAGCTAGTGGACAAATAGTCGGGGCTTGAGTATGTATAGGATATAGTTGATTCTAGCCTACAGGTAATTGAATTTGCTAAATTTTCCAGTCCCTATCCATCATCTCTAGTATAAGTACACTGGAACTGTTTTTTTTTTTTTTTTTTTCATTCCTTGTGGACCTGGAAAACCTGTTGAAAATGTCGGATAGTGTAAAAAGAGGGTAATCCCTAATGCAAAAGCATAAAATGGAGCTACAAAAGCATGTGTAAAATGTGGGAGAATGTAAAAAAGAGGTTCCACTGTAGTGGCTGCATTTATAGTAAGAAACTTGCCCAGAAGCAGAAGTCACTTTTCATTCGCTGTTCTGAATATCCTTTTTGTAACATATGGCATGGGATGATGTTTCACCAGGTCTGTCGCTACAGAGATAAGCCCCCAGCGCGGACGTTATTTTGGTGCCTCCCCCTCTTTTACAATTTTTTTCCTATTCTCAAACCACTTCTCCCCCTTTTATTTATTCTGACCATTTCGGCTACAACTGCAAATGCAATAAGTTCTCCAAAATAATATGAACAATTACTAACTATCTGAATTTAAGTTAAAAAAAACTATACGTTTATTAATTTGAATTACTGACGTAAACCACTGAAAAGTATAAAAAATATGTTATAATTATTTTTACTTGCGATTATTTTAGACTTAACATGACGGAAAATATACTTCATGACTTTTTAAATCACAAATGTCATGTATGATACTACAGTAGTTGTATGTCGATATAATGATGGCCCATGTCATACTTCTGTATACAGTTAGGTATATTAGACAAACAGGATGAAGATTAGGGATTGGAAATCATGTTTTTTTTTTATCCAGCTAGTTTCAATGTCTTACGTGCACATATGCAGCTGTACAACATGAACACTGGCAGAGTGTATTTATGCTGAGACGTCTCTCATTTGATAGCGCCAATCAGGATAAGGTTATTGTGGCACCACACGTCTGTGATTTGCTGGTAGAACTACAAGACACTTCCACTGGACGCCCTCTGACGTCACACCGCAGGGGAAATACTCTTGGAAACAAAGCTTGTTTACAAACATGCTGATTTGTTAGTAGGTAACTGCAGGAAGCAAAAATGTTGCGCATTCATACATTTGCACGTAAGGGTAAAAAATATTAGTTTCAATTTCATGGTTAAGATACGCAAATACATAAGATTAATGTTTACTTGAAAAAGCGGTAATTTCCAAATAAATAATCAATTTTCTTGACGTATATCTCATCCGGGACATGTGAAGCCAAACAGCTAAATGAAGGTTATGTTCGGCTGCGGTATACACGGAGATAGGAATTGTACCCCACACCTGACTGAAGCTCCGCCTCTTTTCAAGTCGTCCATTAAGGCCTCGCTCTTCAGTTTTGCAGTGTTTTTTTTTTTTAAATTAAACGCAAATTAACTTAGACGCTCGTTCCCTGGACGTGATACCTAAGCACACAGGACGAAGTTATGCACAAGGGAACACTCGTAGTTCACTGGGACTGAGATGTTCAAGGTCAAAGTTTACTGTCTGTATCTAAACCTTGAATATACCACCTTTTCTGAGCTCTTAATTTTGTCAAAAAATTATGATTTAAGAGTTTTTTTCCTAACACATATTTCGGATCTTCGTCCTTGACGTGGTATTATTGTCTCAAATTTAATTACTTTGTGTGTTGGCCGTCCAATATCAAGTAAGTTGAGCAGTTTTAGAATAAACTTCTGTCTGCCAGAGTTTTGCTCACCGGTTAGGGGACGGAACCATGTGACATTCCAACATTGACGAAAACCCTCCCAAATAAAGAAGGGAGTTCACTTGGCCCACCGCCCCTGCTTCACATCCGCTTTCGCGCGTTTTTTTTCTTTTTGCCCCAATCGCTGCGTGCATGTGACGCAGCAATAGCCAGCACGCAGCATCGCAGCATCATTCCTCCCTCACCCCTTCAACATGGTCAAGCCCACTTCCACGGCAAGCTGGCACGTGTGGCTCTCCCTCTGTTGTTGGCTGGTGCCTCCCCCTGCCACCCACCACCTCCTCCCCTTCCCAAAACACCAACACTTCCCCTCTTTCCGCACGAGACACGGAGCGCAGTCTCCCCTTCCTTTCCGCAAATCCCCGCGGCCGCAGGCACTGCGATGAAAAATCAATTTTCATTCCAGCTCCTCGCACGCACGTACTCACAGACCCACACACGACTTCCTGGTCCCTCCACTCATACCCACAACATCCCCTCCCCTTCTCCACTCCTAAACCAAACCACGCCACAATTTTCCAGTTTTTTTTCCCTAGTCTCCCGCCCACCCTTCGTCCCGACCCATTCGCCCCGTTCTGCACACGCCGCCGATATTCCAAGAATGGGGTCTCATTTGACGACTGCCGGTGAAAAAAATTAGGGATAATGGGGGGGGGGGGTGACAGCTGGGAATGTTGGCACACGTGCGGGGACTTGGACGGACGAGAGGGTGAAAGCGACCGAACAGACATATATATAGCTTTTCCTAAAGCATGTTGGAATGCGAAAATAAACGCAAGCAGCCATTGTTCAGCGATGCACGTGTACGGGACAATACAAATATAATAACTAAACTTTGCAAGTAGTTGAAAACCAATTGTAAAACAAAATTGAGTAACCCTGCGGGAAAGATTTTTATAAATAAGAATTTAGTGAGCGTGATGAACACACATATGTATTATTTACAATACTTTACACTACTAGTTCTGGATTTGACGGAATAAATTATTACAACGAAGTATGAGACGACCTTAAATTAAAGACGAATTCCCAAAGTAATTATGTAGATGTAATGTCTTACAGAAATGCCTGCATGTAGGGCAAATAAACGTTTATGGTGTCTATCAAGAAAACATGAACATACGAAGGTGACAGAACGTTGGTCTCTTGAAAATAACATGCAAATTACGCTCCTTATGTTCACGCAGCCTTATAGACATAAACAAAGGAGTGAGAATAAACGTAAAGTATGCTATTCGCTGTAAAATGAGCACGTGTTAAATTAATCAGCCTGTTACTGCACATAATTCAACACATACCTGCATGACTTATTTCGGCAACTATTATTATGAGTTAGTATAGACCTGGAGCTTGAGCGGTGCTGTAGCGTACGGAAAGCAATTTCACATTTTTATTTTTGTGTAACTATTAAAAATGTTTGCCATGTATTTATTTGAGAAAACAGACACACTTTAAACTGTGCCCGTATGATTTTAAAATTGCCGTCAACTAATTAAAAACATGATTACCAAGCTCCTCAAAACTGCTGAAAATGGATTTTTCACGTTGCTGTAGCTGAGAAAATATCAGCCGTAATCGGGAAACCAAATCATAGAAACCTGCAGTTATTGCACTTTACCACAAACTTTCTACAAATGAAATAACAGGGTCATGACTTGCAGTCAGGCTGAAAAACACGATCTACGAAAACACTGTACGCTAGTTTTATCCTTCGCGCCTAGAGGCGATGAGGTGTAAAGCTGGGTTCACAATTAAAAACTTAAGAATTATGACGTGTAGCTAAGATTTGACTTAAGAATAGAAAGTGTGTTTCTTAACGTACCGATTCGCAACAGAACTTAACAGGCCGTGTGAGGTCGTGTGGCGTGTGGGCCATGACTTAAGAAGTAACAGGTATAGCGAAATTTTATATTTTTCCGTAAGAATTAAGGGAATGAACCAATCAGAGCATTCGGGAAGTTAAATAAACATGGCGGATATTTAAATAATATACGTTATATATGGTGTGGTGCTATATATGATGGATTTGGCATATTATGATAATTTCAAGCTAAAAAATGCAGTAAAGCTTATATTTATTTTTAGTTTAACGACAGAATAGCTGTTTGAAAAGCTTTTAAAAATCCATTTGGCTGGCGAACAACTCGTAGTATAAGTTATTACTGTTTCGTATACACGGCATATTATTATTTATAAAAATGTTAATCTGATTTAATGGAAATTCTTGCTAAAATAACAGAAATATAACATGTTTGTTACATGTACTAGTTTAGACGCTTAACACATTAAAATGACTTGTTTAAAGCATTCACTGTGTGTTGTGTTCGGTAGCTCAGAGGTACAGTTTTGGTTTGCTGACCCCAAGGTTGATGGTTCAAAACTCGCTTGGAGTATGTATTTTTAGTAATTTAAATTTTTTAATTTATATTTGCACATTACGAATAAGTAAAATTTTCTTGGGTTTATACGTGCAGCCTCGGTATAATGTGATTACCCGATTTTACGAAAACTGGTAAGTAATGAACATGGAGATGCAATTTTTTATTTCTAAAATATTTTTTACATTAGTATTTCATTTATACCATTCCTTGGCGATATTCTGGACAGCTGACGACGAAATATATTGAGTAATCCATAGTAATTTCACGCATTTGAAGAAAGCAGAGTAGTCGGGTTCTTATTGGTTGGAATTAAGAATTAACACATTTATTATGAACCAGAATTACTTAAGATTTTTTTCCGTGTGCGTGATTGACGCTTACTGCATAATTCTTAAGTTTTTAATTGTGAACTAGGCTTAATACGGACGTGTTGTATTCGACCTATCGCCTTCTTCGTTTCTGTGCCTCAAGCGTACAAAACAGCTAGCGTCCACTAACTCTTAAGTTACGGTGTATCAAGCGAAGTTGCTCCAGCAGCAAATACAATCATTTTTCAGTTGGCAAACTGTTGGCACAAGCGGCCAACATTCGCTAGTATGATCGTCTATGGTTCACGGAATGGTTGTTAATCAGGCCATGTCAGTAGATATGTTTGTAGTTATACTGAAATAATTTTAATGTGGGCAACTTAGTTTAAAAATACCGACATATTTTAGTACACGGTCCACAAGCAGACTTTGCAAACTAATCCACAAGCGTTGAGTATAATAAGAGTGCTTGTGGTACACTTGTGGTTAATGTGTGGGTGATGTTATTATATGCGTTTAGAGGTACGTCAATTTCGCGGATTCATCTGGCAGCAGCCTAGACCTGTCAGTCCTATACACCCACTGGCCACAATCGATTATATTTTGGCTTATAACTAGAGCCACGATTTTATGGCGAAAAGATTTTTGCAACATTTGGTTTCAACGCGTCATGTGCACATCTGCAGCTCTGCTACATCGTCTGTGGTTGGATGATTTTACTCTCACTTGCCTTGACAAATTATAGACATAAAGACTCACAATAATCTTATTGTGATTGGTGCAGTATAATGAGAAACGTGTCTGAACAAAGACACGCTGCCAATAATCTTGGAACAGAACTGCCGATGTGCACGTGAGTCACTGAAACAAAGTGGGGCAAAAATCTTTTCGCGACAAAATCGTGGCCCTACTTATAACCGTACAAGCAGCTAGCAAGCGATAGCACTTCGCATTATTTCCTTATTTACTACTGGCTTGCAGTAGTCAAACGCGTTCCATAACAGCCGCCAGCAAGTCATACATGACAATGAAGTATACTACATAATTGGCGTTAGACCTGACCTGGAATGTATCTGCGAAATTTACGTACATCTATGCATCATGTATGCCACATGTGGCCACGGGTGCATTCCGACTGTTTACTGCCTGTGGGCTGCTCATCACAGTCAGATTTCCACAAGTGGGACAGTTGATGTTTGCTATTTGGGACGGAATTGCTGCCTTGAATCGCTAGGTTGTTTAGAAGCACATATTACAATGTATCACTATTGCGCTTTAGTAAAACACACGACTCAGCTTTACGTCTGACACATACTGATGACGCAATTCGTCAGAAATTATTTTTATTTTTTAACTATAAATATATTATCGCCTTTTCAAAGCCATTCGTTAATGCGTATGTAAAAATTGGTCAATAGTACCGAAGGTATTTGTATAGTGTTAAAACGCGATAATAATATTTTTTAGTAATTCTAATCGCAATATTGTTATGATATATAAATAGAAAATTCAACACGCGGGGTGAGGACCCACCTTTAACTAGATTTTAGCTAGGAAGTGCTTCAGTTTAATAATCGCTTAAGAGTGCGTCGTAGATAAATAAACGTTGAAAACATAAATTGGTTTCTACGCTATTTTCGAAGCCAATATGAAATAGCCTAAATACTCAAATGACAGTCCTAGATATGTATTTGCCAACTTTATGAGTAAATATTTATCCAAAATTACTAAATCGTTACGCGTGATCACTTGCGTCGCAGTTAAATGCACGAGGTTCCGGCGTCAGAGATTGTGCCTCAGAAGTTCGTAACACTGAAAACGTTGGCTAAAACTATTGTCTAGGATTGCTATTGTTTAATTTTCGTAAATTGGCATCAAGAAACCTACAGTTATAGATTAATGCCTTTAGCGTTGAATTATGTACCACGCCCTCTTAAAACAGTCTCGCCCGTGTTGGGTATATATGTGTTCCCTAATCAAACGCCTGTGACGGTATGCAAACCCTCTGACACCGCTACTACATGGGCCACGGCAATAACGTCTTAGCTTGCCTCCCACCGTTGTTTATATATTTTTGTTTTTATTGGGCTTTACGTCTTGACTTAGAGACGTTTTTTCAAACATCTTTACACAAGAACAGGAACTAGGAAAGAATCGACCATGGCCTAAGTTAAATAACCACCTCAGAATTCGCTTGAGGCTGTTTCGGTAAATACCAAAATCAGGATGGCCGGAGCCGAGATTCGAAACTGGGTCCTCCTGAATGCGAGTCCAGCGTGTTATTGCTGCGCCACCTCGTTCTGTCGCCGCCGAGGTTATCCGGGTTCGATCCCCGGATTTGCACGTGTTTGATTCCATTGTACTGCAGAATATCTAACCTTTATAGTCGCAACACAACACGCGTGCCTATACCATTAATCCAATTGCAGTGAAACTTTGATGAGTTTTGCTAGAGCCCGCACAGGTTTCTGACAAAAATTTCTATGTAAAAGGGTTTAGGAGTGGGAGGCAAACGGGGTACCCAAAATTTTTTTTAAAAGCAACTTTTTTTTAAAATCATTTTAAAACTGTCATTTTCACCATTGACATGATTTTGCACCATTAAAAATATTAAAATAAATCTTTCAATCGGAAAAAAATTTAAAAATTAAAAAAAAAAATCTTCTGTAATTTATTGCTTTTAACAACATTATCGATACCTATTAACATTGTTACTTATATGAAATTTGAAGTGCCAGAAATTGTGTGTGTACATGTATATATTTAATTTGTTTTTGAAAATACTGTTCATTGAAAATAAAAATACTTTTTTTTTTCACGAATTACTTTACATAATTTGGAGTGCTTTGACTGGAGTTTCGTACGATTCAAAGTGGCATTAAATTGTAAACCATGCGAACGAAGTCGCGGCACTTTCATAAAATGAAAAGGTCGCCGTGGTAAGTCTGTTAGAGGCGATGCGACAACTGATAGATTGGACGCCGTCACGAGTATTTCGCGTATTGATACTAGGTCAGGTTGAACGTCAAGCCAGTATACTTCACTGTCAGTACTGTGATTGGATGATAGCTGTTTTGACCCATCTTAGACGACTGCAAGCCTGTAATGTATAAGGAAATAATTCTGAGGGGTACCGCGTGTTATCCGACTGCACGGTTGGTGGTCAACGGATAATTGAGATAGTGGATGCTAATGTCCCTCTCGCAAATAAAATTGCACCTGGTCCTAACTTGACGTGTAAAATTTGGAAATTATTGGACAGACTAAGAACGGGAGCTTCATGCTGTAAGACCAACTTCAGGAGTTGGAATATGCTTGTCAGTAGCGATGAGTTCTGCGACCGCGTATGTTTTCAAGAGACACAACACCTGTTGGTCTGTCCTTTAATGGGAGACAAATGTTCATATGAAGATCTTGTCTGGTTGCAAATAACAATATCGTAATTGTTGCTACTTACTAATACAATTAAGTTCCATTCGAAAACGGGAAATTAATAAATCGACTGTGGCAGTGCGTATACAAGGCTAAGCCAGATGAATCCGTGAAATTCTCGTGCTAGGTATTACTAACGTAGACAACCGTTGTTCATTGGCTGCTCATAAATGTAGTGACACCACGAGAATGTCGCTTCTTTAATATTGGCTCAACACCTTCTAGGAGTCAAATAAGTCTAGGGACAGTTGCAAAAGGGGTACGAACTTATAGTTTTTTTGTATTATTGCTTGTGTCCAAAAGAACTTGCGAATTCTTCTAGTCCCTATATGTAGGGCCATGAACTTTTCGCGAAAAGAATTTTGCCCCACTTTGTTTCAGTGACTTACGCGCACATCTGCAGATCTGCTTATTAATCAGTGACTGGACGTCTTAGCTCTGACGTGTCTTGTGGTTTTACTGGCGAATCACAGACTTGTGTAGTTGTAGTAACGTTATTGTGATTGGCAAAGTCAAATGAGGGACATTACGTCACAAATACACGCTGCCAATAACCATAAAGTAGAAATGCAGATGTGCACGTAAGGCAATGAAACAAACTGGGGCAAAATTATTTTCGCGAAAATTTCATGCTCCTAGCTACGCAGAATGTTTAAAGAGATATAGACGCATACAACACAGCTCAGCAAACCTTTGTCTTTAAGGGGCATTGTTCCCTACCACCTTGGATTTATCTGTTTCTTCTCGATAACTTCTGTTCCAGTCGATGTATCAAAATTTTGGTCACGACAAGGCATAGATACAAACTTAATCGATTTTCTGTAATTGCTGGAACCATAATACATTCGTTATTTTGCAACGGGAAACAGCTGAAAAGGAAAAATTGCTTTATTTACGGGAGCGACTACAGAGGCCGCAACATTAACAGAAACAATGCCAAGTGGATTCCAAAAAGTGAATGAAATAATAATTGTCAGCTTGGAAAAAGTAAAACAATGTGTCTATTCCCTGATTTATAAGAAAAACCGTAAAACCGATCTGACAAGGATCAATCCCCCTTAATACTGACTCATACAATTATAATATAACCACTGAACACAGACCAGTTATCGGCGACATGACTTCACGCAAGTTCAAGCAAGGACTTGCGCCTAGAGGGTAGGCAAGGCGCGATGCTCACGTCTGAGTCAAGACTTCTAGACTAGCGACGTGCATATAACGTCCGTCAGGGGTGCCACCTCCTCGAGCATTAGAGACTCAACAGCAACGGAGCTCTAATGGCGACCTTGAAACGCATCGCCACAATGAGCGTGTAAGATACTCGCCGTACCATTTCTACTATGGGACTTAGTGGCGACCATAACATTTTATTGGTGGAAAGTCTGTAGCAAAATTCAGTGCAGGCCTCAATCTGAGTTTCGCATACTTCCTGTTAGTACATTTTGAAGTACGGAGTCTGAAATGACTGTTTTTAGCCATGTTGGAGGGCTTAGAAACAATGTTTGCAATGAGCATGGCGTCTAAGCAATGACATGCCGACATTTCCCTAAGTGAGATTTGCATTTGTACGTCTGCACAATGGGTGGTTATGGAATAGTTCCGTATAAACCCTGTTTACGAACACAGTGCGACACATTTTACTCGCGTGGTAGGTGGCGCCATTAACCACAGGCCAAAATCTCTCTACTTCACCCCAGGCATCAGAATATATGGTCTCTTGTAGCGACTTCCATGTCTATGTATATTCAGTGGCGTGTTTCATGGGCCGTGTCCGAGTGGGCCGAGGCCACGTGTTCTTCCTGTCCGCATGCGCGATGTACAAGAAGATTGGGCAAGGATGTTAGGAGAGGGTGAGGGAGGGAAGTGGTCGCAGCTGCCCTGAACACCTGGACTATGTTGTAGGGACTAGCATGTCGGCCACACCGGCTGTTGACCGTTACTACGAGAGTCAAGAGTACAGCCGCACCACGTGCCAGACACACACCCCGCAACAGTCGCTGCACGACGTCCACTACCCTGGCATTTACTACGTCAGACAACTACAACAACAACCAAGACGCCTCCCTACCTGCGCTTCGAACTCGTTGTAACAAGTTACGGCTATTTTTTTCCGACGAAACTATTTAACGCGCATTGTATCTGTATATCTACGAAAAGAACCCCATACTTCCAACTATGTCGCTATAGTTTTAAATATTTGACACGTTTATTGGAAACATTGTTTTCGGGCCCCTCAAAATGGCCAAAAATGGGTTTTACAGACTGCCATACCTGGAAAAATAGCAACTGTATTCGAACATGACAACTATAGAAACGAGCGTTAGGCTTTGAACTATGCTGTCCGTAAATAACATATTGTGATCACTGCTTAAAGTCCTATGGGGAAAAAAATAATAGTAAAGCACTGCACGCCATCTGAGTGGCTTGCACGGAGAGGCGATAATACATTACATACGTGGGTTAGTGGCAGTCTTACCGCTCCTACCTCACACACACAAACACTGTCTATCTAGGCAGGCCCCTTAATACGCCTTGCTGCAACAACTCCGGCCTGCGCAGAACGTCGTACAATATTGTTGTTCCCCGTCTATAGACTCAAGTGACTTCAACTAATACCGTAACAAGCATATATATAATTTTGAAAAGCTGGATGTACATGCGTGCATCCGTAAATTTGTGTTCTTTTTTTCTACGAATCTAATGTATGTACACAGAATGTCCGGAAACAAACTCCCAATGAGCACACCACGTGAATCCTGGGCTAAACTGGAGAAACTGTAACTGGCAAATCGTACGACAACATGTTACGTGCACAAAGTGGCAACACCGCGGAGATAGTCCCCTCTTGCGCTCCACGTTCAGATATTATTTTATGTACGTTACGTCAAGCAAACGTAGATCATGTTTGGACAGCTCGGGGTTATAATCTGCACCCATAATATGCAGGTCAGAACAGTTGTAGTAAGATATCTATGGAGCGCAAGAGGGGTCTAACTGCAGAGCAGTGTTGCCACATTGTACATATATGTCATTGTACGACGTCTTACCACTGACATTTTCGTCTCCAATTTAGGCCAGGATTAGCGTGGTGTGGTTGTTATATGCTTGTTCCTGGACATACTGTGTACTGTTTCTCTTTCCACAAGAAAAATCCTGTTCATTAACTGTAAATATTCACGTCATCAAATCAACAAGAAAATTTTGTAAAAACTACCAACAAGACACCAATTTAAAAAAATTTAAAATTTAAAAAACCTCCGACATAAAAAAACTCTAAAAAGTGAAAAAAAAATATATATATATATATAATTTCTCTCTTGGCCATTTAACTTCATTAAAAGTACCTATAAATATTTTGATGATGAGCGTCGTCACGTCTGGGGACCGCTAATTAAATGAAATAAAAAATAATACAAATAAAAGGAATATCGATAACGATAAAAGTCTGGATTATACAGCGACTTACTCTGTGTAAGCAACGTTGGCATGTAACAAAATAACAATATCCAGTCGTTTTAGTTTACTGTATTGATTAATTCACTCTGAAAAATTCGCAAAATAGACACAACCGTCAACGACATCTTCTCTAACGTGCCTGCCCGTTCGGGTCGCCGCATTCTGTGACGCCCCCCGCCCCCCTTAAAAATACCACGCATCGCACGCGGCAATCAAGCGAACGCCTATTGGTACAATATCGAAACACTGCATGAACTTAGTAGACCTTGTAAGATTGGTGTAGAAAACTAAGTTCATACGTACAATTTGAAACTAGTAGATAGTTGCAAACTTGGTGAAAGAAAGTTAGTGTAATCAAATGCAACTTAATGTAAGCTTGTGAACCTTAGTAAAAACAAGGTTGGGTTAGCTTTGGTTATGTTTGGTTTTTAGGAAATATTAGGTTACATAAGGTAAGGTTAAGTTATGTTAGGTTATGTATGTGTTAGGATTAGTTAGAATGGGTGTAAGTTAATGTAATGTGTGACATAAAGTGCAACTTATGGAAGAAAGTGTAACTTAGTGCAATAAAGTGCAACTTAGTACAAGAAAGTGCAACTTAGTGCAAGAAAATGCAACTTAGTGCAGGAAAATTCAACTTAGTGCAATTAAGTGTAACTTTGTGCAAGAAAGTGCAACTTAGTGCAGTAAAAAGAAATTTAATGTGAGCTAGTATAGCTGAGTGCTAGCAAGGTTAGCTTCGGTTAGGAAAGGTCAGGTTAGGTTAGGTGAGGTTAGGTTTTGTTATGTTAGGTTAGGTGAGGTAAGGTACTGTTTGGTGAGGTAAGTTTAGGTTAGGTCAGGTTACATTAGGTGATATAAGGTCAGGTGACAGATTAGGTTATGTTAGGTTAGGTTATGTTAGGTTTGTGTGTTTTGGAATATGTTAGGTTGGGATAGGGTAAGTGCAAGTTAATACAACTTAGTGCAATAAAGTGCAACTTAGTGCAATAAAGTGCAACTTAGTGCAATAAAGTGCAACTTAGTGCAATAAAGTGCAGCTCAGTGGAAGAAATTGCAACTTAGTGCAACTTAGTGCAATAAAGTGTAAATTAGTGCAATAAAGTGCAACTTAGTGCAGGAAAGTGTAATTTATTATGATCTAGTATAACTAAGTGCTAGCAAGGTTAGCACCGAGGCTTTAAGGATAGGTCCTAGTTGGAATCATGGAGCCTACACCCATCACGAAAGCCTTCTGTACAGACTATTCCACCTCCTATTTCCAGTCTCCTGTGATAACCTAACCTAACCTTGCTTGCACTAGGCTGCACTTTCTTGCAGTAAGACCCTATCCCAATCTAACATAAACATAATCCAACATACACAAACCTAACATAACCTAACCAAACTTAACCTAACCTACCTAACCTAAGTTAAGCTAACTTAACCTAACATTCCCATACCTAACCTAACCTAAACTTGTTTGCTTGCTCTAGGATTTGCCAACTTACATTAAGTTGCACTTTCTTGCATTAAGTTGCACTTTCTTGCATTAAGTTGCACTTTCTCGTACTGGGCTGCACTTTCTTGCACTAAATCGCATTAGTTTGCACCCACCATAACCAAACCTAACATAAACTTAAACCCAATACAACCTTACATAACCGAACCTTACCTCCCCTAAACTAACCTAACGTGACATAACCTAATATCACCTAACAACCAAACAACCTAACCAAAGCTTGCACTAGGCTACACTTTCTTGCAGTAAGTTGTATTAACTTGAACCCACCCTATCTCAACCTAACATAAACGTAATCCAATATATACAAATCTAACAAAGTCTAACCAAACCATTGTAGGATAACGTTTGGACGTTAGTGAACCTACAGAAAATCATTTTAGTATAAACTAACCTAAATAATTGACAAACTGAATAAGTAAATTAGCTCTAAGTAAATTCAATGTGCATGTAAATATAGTTTGTGTGTAGTATTGGTATTATGGTGTGAGCAGTTCCAGAGAGAATGTTAATGTTATTTTTCAGTAGTAGTGTATTGTTTCTGTTGTTTTACTTTGGATGAAAAGAATAGAGTGTTGATGTATATGTCAGCAACACGGTCGTAGAAGAACCATGGAGGTATTTACCTCCATGAGAAGAACCATGGAGGTATTAGTCTATGGAGTGGAAGCCTTTGAGCAAATTTGAAGCCGGCCAACAGACGACGTTTAAAGACAAGGATAGAGCTAGTGGTGGCAAAAACATGTAAACATAGCATTGAGCTGAATGAAAATGTTTTAGTTTTTGTTAAGTACACATTATGGTGAAAGTTTGTGCAGCTCTTGACCTTACAAACAGATTCGATCGTTGCGA
>PNEQ01008331.1:33519-60338 GCA_003012365.1 Medauroidea extradentata
GAGAATTTGCGCGAATTTTTGTAAAAAGTTACATAATTACATTGCTTTCTGCTATTGTTTTGCCACCCAAAATATGGCGACTCATGAAAAATAACGTCCTGCGCATGCGCAGTTCGAAAATGTTCTAAAATTATCGGCTTCACACGATTACCATTGAAATGTACGGCTGATGCCACTCCATAGACTAATACCTCCATGAGAAGAACAGGTCTGGACACTCGCTTGGATATTTGACCCCCTTGTTGTTTTGGCTGCAGTTCATCAAGTTACCGAGAATGTTGTGTTTTATTGGCGCTGCAGTTAGGGTAGTCGGACTATACTCCTCCCACTTCCTTTCCGCTAAGATAAACAATTTATCAAAACGTATTTTTTTATCAATTTTTGAAATACTTTCTTCGCTCACAAATTTAAGAAAAGGCTCCAGCAATCTTTATTTACTTTATAAATTTAACAATGGAAAAAAGTGGACGGAGTTTGAATCCGACCGCCCGGAAAACAGCGCGAAAAAGTACGACATTCTCGGTAACTTGACGAACTACAGGCCTAGTCAAACACGTGTGCATATGCTACCTTAATGCGTTTAATTTATACATATATATGCATTTCGTCTTTTCACAACATGGGAAAATAATACAATAATTATTTTCAAATATTTATTGCAAAAGTTGTTAGATAGGCGAGTGTCCAGACCTGTTCTTCTACGACCGTGGTCAGCAACAGTAAAAGGGAAGTGGTAAGAAATTCATACGCCTGTGTGGGGAAGAAGACGGAATAGTTGTGTATGTATGATAATGCATACCTGGAAGCGCATAATATTATGGAGAAGAGGTTAATACATTTGATATACTTTTATATTTTAGCCGTAGCTGCAATATAATCAACTTTACTGAAACTTCACCGTAGCAATTTGGACACTAAAGACATCAGTCAAAATTGGTGGTAGAATGGAGAACTGTTGTCATAAAATTAGTTCATAGGCCAATGGTATTTGGAATGGCGACTTACTGATGTTTGTGGTATAGTTCTTAACAATGTATTTTGCTTGATCCCCTTGTTGTTTGGCTGTAGTGCAAGAAAATACAACATTGTGTAAGAAAGTGAAACTTAGTGCGATATAGTGTAGCATAGTACAATATAGTGCAGTCTAGTGCTAAATAGTGCAACCTAGCCAAGTGTACCATAACTATGGTACAATGTTTCACTAACTTGTCTTATTGCACCATAAATATAATACAGTGTACTATAAACCTGTTCAAGTGTACCTTAATTATGGTACTTTGTAACAGTATTTTAACATAAACTAGAATTCTGGCTCAAGGTACTAGAATTCTGGTACTCACACCAGAAACTTATCGACAGTATCTTACGACTTAACGAATGGCCACCATCCTTAACGAATGGTCGCCACCCTTAAGGAACGGTCTTTAGAACATACTGTTTACATGATCTGCTCAGTGAAGAGAGGCCTGTTTTCGTACCGATTGCCGAGTACAGAGCTGAATTTGTGCATTAGAAAACAAAATAAGATTCTAAGCAAATTACATGTTGCTTAGCATATCTGTGAAACATTTATGTGACTTTGTGACTACGCTATTACCATGGAAAAAATATACACAATTTAAACACACCGAAAGTACAACTTTGGCAATATTTTCCACTTTGTTCTGCACTTGTTTGTTGCCAGAGGAGCACAAATTGCATTCCAGAATATTCCGAAGTGTAGTCAAAGTATATCAGACACAAATAATACATACATTCTTAGTCTTTAATATCAAACTAAGATTTAACTCAAACCCATTTTGTCCTTAAGCCGAATCATAGGCATGCAGAGATACAGGTGATGCTCCATCTACTGTAATACTACTGTATATTACTTTATCTGTACGGTCCAGATCGAGCAGTGTTGATAGATGACTAGATGAACAATCTGGCACAGGCACACAACCTGCCCCTAGATACATTTTCGGCTGCAAGATTATGGTTGTGAGACTCTGGTAAGTAAATGGTTGGTGGCTACTCTGGTACACTCCATTTGACCTAAAGTCATATGACCTAAAATAGTTTTAGGCTGAATGCCTGTTAGGCCAAGTGACTTTTAGGGCAAGTGACGTTTAGGGCAAGTGATGTTTAGGCCAAGTGATGTTTAGGCCAAGTGACTGTTAGGTCAAGTGACTTTTAGGGCAAGTGACGTTTAGGCCAAGTGATTGTTAGGGCAAGTGACTTTTAGGTCAAGTGACTTTTAGGTCAAGTGACTTTTAGGTCAAGTGACGTTTAGGTCAAGTGACGTTTAGGTCAAGTGACGTTTAGGTCAAGTGACGTTTAGGTCAAGTGAAGTTTAGGTCAAGTGACGTTTAGGTCAAGTGACGTTTAGGCTAAATGACTTTTAGGGGAAGTGACGTTTAGGTGAAGTGACGTTTATGCCATGTGATGCTTAGGGCAAGTGACTGTAGGACTGTATTGAAATTTTAGGGCAAATTACTTTAGGGCAAATGGTTTTTAGGGCAAATGACGCGCTTCGGGCTAGTCACCCCGCACGCTGCTTAGCGCTAAGCTTGACTGGCAGGTCGTTATCTCTGAGGTCCAATGCCATTAAAATTATGTACATCCACCCCTCCTCCGCCTCCACCTACCAACTTACAAAGAATGCGGCGAACCGAAAGGGCAGACACGTTAGAGCAGATGTTGACGGTTGAGTCAATTTTAAGAATTTTTCAGAGTAAATTTATCAAGACTGTAAACTAAAACGATTGGATATTGTTGTTTTGTTACATGCCAGCATTGCTTACATGAAGTAAGTCGCTGTATAATCCATACTTTTAACTCTGTCAGTATTCCTTTTAATTGTATTATTTTTTTATTTCATTTAATTAGCAGTCCCCCGGCGTGACGACGCTCATCATCAAAATATATATAGGTACTTTTAATAAAGTTAAATGGCCAAGAGAGATTTTTTTTTCACTTTTTAGAGTTTTTTATGTTGAGAGTTACTTACAATATTTAATTTTACTTTTACTTCATTCTTTTTAAATTACTAGCATGCACTAAATATTATTGAAGATTTTAGTAGTTCAACAACGCACGTTTTGAGTTCCAATACGAATTTATTTATTATTTGTACTAATTTTGCTGTTTTGTTTAATATTTTGTATGCAAATAAGTTTTTAGTACGCATTGATTACAAACCAAAAAATATTTTTAGGTTATATGATATTTTATATATATGTGATTACATCGTAGAGTTAGTTTACGGTTGCAGAGTTTAATTACTATTAAGTTTATTTGAATAGTTTCTCATAAATTTGCAAGCTTCAGTGAAAGTTTTTGCTATCTGAAGCTACTCGAAAGGCTGAACTGCGCAGTCAAAATCCACAAGACAAGACAGCGTCGTTAGGAGAGGTATGCGTTGACTAAAACTTTGCAGAGATATAAAAAAAAGTTATGTAGAACGTAGTTTATGTCAATCAATAAATACGAATACCAGTACTTCACAATCTAACGAAACTCTAGAGCAATGCTTAAGTGGCCTTAAGTAGTGTAAAAAGTTTACAGGGTGTTGCAATTTGTGAACTTAATCAAAGAAAGTAATTTAATAATCCTCATGACAAATCTGCTTTAGCTGAACTGCAAAGATTACGAAACGCATTACCGTAAATATTAAATGTCTAGTATTAATCGTTTACAACGAAAATTACTACAATGATGATGTATTCAGTGCATTGTTGCTGAGCAACACTTCCTAGAATAAATAGTTAAAAAGACCAAATTTTCTTTAAACGGCTGAACATATTTCCTTAAATCATAGCTAAGAACCATCTCGATCACATCAGCTTTCAAATAAAAAAACCGCATCAAAATCGGTCTATTCGTTTAGAAGCTACTATGTCACAGACAGACACACAGATATATATACAGACACGTCAAACTTATATCACCCCTCTTTTTCGTCGGGGGTTTATTAAGAGGCGGATTGCAGCAACAGTGGTGTCCCTGGAATCCGATGACTTGAGGAGTTAAGTAGGTCTTAACACTTATCCAACACCCTTGCAAAACTCATGGATTCAGCAGGGATTACTCCGCCCCTGAGCATAGCTGCGAGCCAATCAGATGGGAGGATTTTGACGGCCTGGTGGGGGTACGAAGAATGGTATAGACATCGAGCTAGCTACCGGGGGGAGTTGGAGAAGAGAGTCGGCTAGAGGGCTTCTGCTCCGGACGGCGACCGCACCTACGGACTCTGGGTTCGAGTCTTGGTGCGACCCTCTGACTTAGAGCGAGAACCGACGGCGAAGGACTATTGAAAATATTAGTTTAATTGTCTTTGGAAGAAAATTTATTGTGCTATGTGCAATTGCTTTATACGTTATCTGAGAACTATTGTCTATCAAGGTAACAAGAAAAAGAAACTTCTATTCTATTCCAAGTTGTAATTTCTGTTAAAATACGTTAATTACCAAATTACATGTCTGAAATACTGCGTACAACTATTCATTTATTTCCCAAGGACTTCTTCTCAACCTTCAACGGCGGTACGAGAGGCGATTCTCCTGTTGGTTTAGGGAACGAGAGTGATCCTTTACCTATCTCCTGTCTTGCCTTCCACTCGCCTCTATTTCTGTGTTAATGTTGTTATTACCTTGTATATTCTCTAACTAATAAACTCTGTTACCTTTAATCTCTAGATTATATATCTTCCCTTCTCGGCTAAACTTTGTGACACGTTTGGAAGGCGGGATTACTCTGAGTACTCCAGCTTCACCCGCCCTTCACATTTCAACGTTTCTTTGTTATTTGTACTCATTTCAGGATGTCATTCTTCAGGGAGTAGCAGACGTTTCCAAGCTCTCAGTCAAGACAATCTGTGATAGGTGTGTGATACCCTTCTCTTGGGTACCCTCACTAAGCGATATTTACTCTTATACAGTACCTGTGTATACACCCGTTCATTAACATGGGTACCAGCTTTAGAAAGTATATAATTAAGGTAATAATAATAATTAAATTACATGTCGTCATGCTCGGGTGCTCAGTTATAAAACAAGAAAGGTAAAAGTAACCACACTGTAAAAAAAAAAAGTTAGTAATGTTACTCATCATATGTATGGTAATATTCCCCAACCTTGAGAGGGAAATCTGATTTCCGAATATGTGTGGAAATTTCCGCAAGGTAGTGTATTCGTCACACAAATCACTTGGAAGTTTCGCTCGCGCGTTATGTCAAATTGTCCTAGAAGACTGCGCCAATATGTAATGAAAAATTACATTACCAGTTGAGTAACTTTCCTTGACACTTGTTGAGTAATTTACCCTCACCTGTAGAGGTAATTAGCTTCCATTACATGTAGAGTAAATTTACCTAAACTTTTTTACAGTGCAACAGCACATTTTTGTTTGTAAAGGTAAAATAGGAAACGAACATTTTAAAAAGTAATATGATTTTACAACGGCCGGTATGATCCCGAATAGCGTTATGACGACACTGTTTAAAACTAATTTTGCACACTCTCCTCATGCGTGGTTCTTGGAATGTTGCCGAGTTGTGCGGAGGAGAAACTAGCACTAGAGTCACCAACTAACTTCGTAGAATCTTGACATCATTCTTGGCTCTTCTGCACAGCTGCCAATTGAATCATGAGAGAGTTGTTCCCTAACAATTATGTCGTCCCCGTCTCCAGTGCCAAGCTCCAACAGCAACCTTTAATTGATGGAAATGTCATATGTTTTCCGTTTTCTCAGCGACGAATGGGATGTACAGGTTGTTTATGGATTAGTGGTCGGAAATCTTAACGGATGATAGAGAACACAGAAAGAAACATCATTTGTTAGTGAACATTTGTCCGGATTTGACACCCTAAAAAGTTACATAGGCAAACACTAGAGCACAGTGGGTTCATTGCTGGTTGCAGGTATTCACACGCTAGTGAAGGTGAGCCTTGTCTTACACTTGTAACCTAGATACCTCCAGCTTGTTTAGAGCCCACTATTTATGGTGAAAATAATTCTGCAACAATTTGTTTCAGTGCCTCTCGTGCACACCTGCAGCTCTGCTCCATGATTACTGGCAAAATATAATAGGGCAGAGGCGTGGCTCATTTGACTGTGCCAATTACAAAAACTTTCCTGCAACACCACACGTCTGTGATTTTCTGGTAGAGTCTCAAGGCTCGCGACAGTTAAAATATCCAATCGCTGACCACGAAGCAGAACTGCAGATGTGCACGTAAGGCACGGAAACAAAATGAGGCAAAATTCTTTTCGCAGAAAACCAGGGTCCCAACCAATCACTAATCTTGAAGCAGAGCTGAAGATACACACGTAAGGCGATGAAACAAATTGTTGCAGAATTATTTTCACAAAAATCTTGGGCTCTCCGCCCTGTTCCTACTCAGGCAGCATAGACTCACATGCCTCATTGTAGCCAATGAAATAGTAAATACCTGTATACTTTGACAAAATGTCTCATATACTTTGACACACTAATCAAAATTTGCCTAAAAACATGATATCACTCAACACAGCAAAGAACAAAATAATTATATACGTTCAGAATATGTTTCATCCAAAGTTTAAGGGGAAATTATATGATATTAACTCAATAACTGTAGCTTACATAAGAACTAGTTCCAACCTTACCAAACAATTTTATGTAACAATATAAACGGAATACGTTTGTCGAGTTCAGCAAAGCTGAGTAGATGATAGGTATTTCGCGATCAAGTAAGCACTTTTGAAACCCTAACGTTATTTTACTTACATATTATTTATAGTTTCCTGCAACTTTTTAATACAAAACAAAGCTACCTAATTAACGGTCAAAGTGCGTAGATTGTACCATACTCAAAAGTTGACTCTGAGATCACCATAAATAATACTTTTTAATTATTATTCTATACATGATAGCCTTCGGAAGTGCTGACTTTATCGTGAACCACCTGTAAAATGGCCCAACTTCATTATCACACATAGTACAAGTTTTTCTTGCATTCATTTATTTGCAAACTGTGCCTGTTCACTAATTCAGTTCTAGATATTTTAATAGCTAAGTGCATCAAAAGCTGTGTCAATCTGATTGCTTCTTAAGGAGGGGTATCAGTCGCCATATTCAATTATTTTATTTTTCGGTTCATTTTTTAATACTGAGAAGAAAAGTGTAAATGTTGCAATTACAGTATTAGTTCTATTTATCTTATGATACAGTTAAAGCATCGCATGCCTAGTTAAACTTTAAACTCATATTTAAGCCGATATCATCAGTCGAACTAATTTAAAATAAAAAATTGTTTGACAGATTGTGGCCTAAATATACGTTAAAAGTTCAAACGCTATAATCGCAAATTTCACACTTTTCGTCTCAGAATTTAAAAAAAAATTTAATAAATAACGAAAAAAAAAAAAAATCCCGTATGGTGACTGTTACACACCCTCATTATTCGTTCACTTTTACTGTTTCCGTCGTACATGCTCCACGATCCAACTCCAACATAAAACTTCAGTGCCGAAATTCGAATCAATGCTCTTTATGACACTCCTTCCAGTAGGACCCTTGTAAAGTGCCTCATCCGTTTGATATCGGGCTTCTTACATTTGCGTCAAGAAGATGCCCGTTCCTGTATAGAACTGTTATTGTTTCACTTGACTTCTGGCAATTGTATGCGCGGGAAGGAATGTTTCGGGGGTTCGGTGACCCCTTGCAAGCCTTGACCATTTGTCCATCAGCTGCTATTCACTGGAACAGCAGACAATGAATGAATATACGGAATTTGGGTATGAATAGGACAATGAGACTGACGTGCTGGTCATTAAGCTTGCGAAGTGTTTCCTTCCCAACTATTTGTCGCAAATTTCAGCCTAGAGCCAGTGACTTTTGGCGAAAATAATTTTGCAACAATTTGTTTCAATGCCTTGTGTGCACATATGCAGCCCTGCTTCATGGTCAGTGATTGGCTGTTTATAACTCTCAGCGTCTAGGGTTCTACCCACAAATCACAGACGTGTAGTGTCGCAGTAACCTTGTTCCTGTTGGCACAGTCAAATGAGCCATGCCTCTGCCCTATTATATTTTGCCAGTAACTATGGAGCAGAGCTGCAGGTGTGCACGTAAGGCGTTGAAACAATTATTGTTGCAAAAATATATTTTCGCCGAAAATAGCTGGCACCACTTCAGACTAACTAGATATTAAAATCTGCTCTGCACATAAAATTGTTGACTTGTGGCGCCTAGTTTACTCAAGTCACGAATTCACGAGTTTGGCTGACCAAAGACGGACGAGACTGAAGTGTCTCCTCCCACACCCACTTTTCATTTTTTCCTTCTAGGGAAAAAATTCTGCGGCAACGCCTGTTCCAATATAAAACTAAGGAAAAGTGTTTTCCCCCTGTTGCGTGACGAAGCAAGCTGACGTGTTGCCTCCCGGCTAACTTTATGGTCTAACGACAAAAAAAGAAAACACATAAATCCACTTGAACTTTCTCCCTTGTTACCACCATGGGCTGGAAAAATTCATTAATTAAGTCGCTGAATTAACATTAATTAAAAGAAAATTGCAATCCTTGCTCATTCGTCTATAGTGAATATAAATAAAAATTAAGATATACTCTTGACCACACAACGTTAAATGTAATTTGAATGTTTATTTTAAAAAAACGACTCTGTAAACCATGTTGCCAAAGGGATCTTCTGTACAACTACTTAATAAGAATTGCAAGATACCTAAATATTTGGAATCTTAAACTATATTTTTTAAAACTTAATTACTGGACAGTGGAAATGAAATATTTTTTATACTCTCTTATCTTAAAGAACCGTGGCCGGCGAATGTATAGCTAATATGTTTAATTTTTCATTCCGAGTATTTGATGAAACTTGAGAATCTTATATTTATGCCGTATCAGTCAGAAAATTGCAATTAAAACTTTTCTAATGGAATTTACAGTACGTAGGAGAAAGTAGGTATTTAAAAACCAGATATCAAGTATACTCAACGCGCATATCCCGTCCATCCTATCTCAGGCAGGTATAACTGCCTTTGTAGGTTTTTAGTTTAACGACTTAATTCTACTAGAGAAATTGTGAAATAGTTCAAAATTATTGTTACGTCAATGTTTATTCTTCTGTTTGTTAAATTAAAATAAATAATATTAAGGTGTCCATTTTACTTAAACCGGGAAAATATTCCCATAACTCTAGCCAACATTAAGTTACTGCAGTCGTGCCAGTTAGTTTTACGTTCAAATGCATGGTATTAATTCGAGGGAGTTTTTTTTTCGCAAGTTGGTAGCAGTAGTGTTCACGTGTTAGTAGGACAACTCTAAATGAACTAAGTAAAGACCGTTATAAATACAGGCTTAAACAAAGTCCCTGCTGCTGTTGTAGCTTCTAACTCCTGATTATCCAGAGTGCAGCGATGTTGGCTAGAAATACCGTTACACCTGAAACCCGTCTCCATTAACGAGGGAGAGCACGGGTGTTTTTTCAATTATTCAAGCGCCCTTTCAGTGCCGTTATTATTTACCCTGTCAAGCGACAAGCCTAGGTCCTGCTGCTGGCTACTTCGCTCTGGTCCCATGAATAAAACTTGGGTGTATTTCACAGCAGTTTAGATCGCGCATGTTTTATTAAAGTTCGTGAATATTTTAACGCCCGTGTGGCGTGCACATGTGAAGTTGTGACCAGAGTAAGTCGAGCAGAAGCAAAGTGTTGCATGTGACCTGATTCCAGCTACGTACACTACGTTCATGTACCAAGATTACCAAGTCCTCCATGCAATGAGGAGAAAGGTCATTTAAGAAACGGCGGGACTCAGTTCTGATAATTTTTGCATCAGCGTTTATGAGATTTTTACATGTTTGTTGCAATGGGACTTTGCAATTAGAATTTAGTGGTTTATGGACATACTCCATTGCTAACGTTATGTCGATCAAACTTGTGTTGAATTCAAGACAAGTTTGGTCAACAAAACATGAGCAATGGCGTACGTCCACAAACCCATAAATTCTAATCAGCGTTTACGTATGTATGGTTTTCTGAGTACGAAAATATGAAGGAAAGTTTATTTTAAAAAATAATTTTAATTAGAAATAATATGTTTCTATCATATAGGCCTTTTAACGTGTCACTACAGACAAGATAATATTAGAAAAAAAATTATCCTAACAAAACATTAATTTCTTTTAAAATACTGTGCAGCTGTACCTTCCTTTTTATTTCCTTGCACAGCAAACTGCGTACCTTGTAATACTGTCACAATAATTAACATCGGTGCAGCCAAGCTGAATCCAACGGGCTCTTAAACGAGCTGTTTTCTATTTCACGTAAATTTCATTATTGTTATCAACCGCACAAAATAAAATTAAACCAAACACTGAAACTGTAATATCCGTGTCAGTGCCAAATTAGGTAACTTCGAATTATATTTATTTCAGTTTTGTATTTTTATTTTGTTATTATTTTTAACGAATAGTTTAGGAATGTGATTCTAACACGTAATATATTACATTACATGAGTTAATTTACGAGCGAGTTTTCCTGTTTGAAATGTGCGCTTTTCGTCATAAAATTCCTGAGTAAAAACTAGTTGCTTAGTGTCTGAAAGTAAAGCTGAAACTGGATTCACGCAAGCAACATTCCTCAAACTTTCAGTAGGATGTTTAGTATCGGGTTTGATACAATGAGTAAAGTGCTATCGCAAACACAGTTCAGTGAGCTGCATCTTGCTCCGTGGTCTGTGCGAGCCGCGTTGGCGCAGCTATAGCACGTCTACCTGGTAAGAGTGATATTACAGCTTCGATTATCACCTGCGGAACCTTTTCAAAAATTATCCAGTTCAAAAATAAAACATATGTAATATACTATTGCAAACGACATTAACTGAAGGTATGTAGAGAGAAACGCAAAAATTGTCAGATGATGAGGTTTTGTAAACTGGCCCATTGCCGGAATCATTCAAAGATCAAGTGATATTGATACCTCGCAAGTTAAAAACCGTCCGAGACAAATTTTACCTCGTGGCGTATGCACACGACTTTTTTTCTTGCAGTGAAATCAGTCCAACTAGTGGGAAACTCTTGATATCTGAAAACAGCAGAAATTGTTACCTCGTTACAAAAAAAATGATCATTTTACCACCCACGTGGAGTAAAGGCGCAATAAGGACTATATTGACGCTTGCACCTTGTGATCAAACGCACCTAAACACAAGACGCTAAATTTGCGCGTTTTGTTTACATTGTACTACTGGAGAGAGATTTTTTGTGTCAAAGATGACCAGATCATAACAATCAACAGTTTTTTTATTCTTAAAATTTTAATGAAAACAGCAGCTCCTACGAGAAACAGTACGTTGTTCTATTACTCGATAGAATACAGAACCCTAGCAGCACAGTAAGTAAACGAAGGTGATGGGTTGAACAAATGTGTGCAATCAGCAATTCTGGAGAGAAGTACTAAATTAAATATGGAGGATATAGAATACTAGTGCAAGAGGAAACTATATCCTACATTGCAGGAATGGAATGTTAGAGCATAAGAAAACAGGAATCTAATGCTGTGGATGTGGTACAATGAAACCTTAAGATTTAGCCGATATGAAACATTTTGTAGAACCAACGAAATTGAGACACACAAAAGGCATGAAATAATGGCAGATTAAATTTGCTTTGTTTACTGTAGTTGAAAATTGCTCAGTTCTACCACAGCCATGGTCTCAAGAAAATGTGTCACTGCGACTGTATTCAGAAAATTGACTTTCTTGAACATTTATTTGGAAGCGAACATTTTCAGGCTTGATCATTTTAACATGGACGATATACGAGTGTAATAACGGAGGAATTAATACAAACTAACAGAATTATTTTACAGGTTCTAAGGGAACACATGGAAAGTGTTTAGGGAAATCCGAAAGGGAATTCTTCGTGAGTTTAGGATATTTAAGGAAAGCAAGAAAATTCGAAAGATATTCAGGAAATTTGTACACTGTAACGGTATTCAAGACAGGGGCCTCTACAAGGTGATGGAAGCGTAGCTAATACAGGATGGGGCAAAATCGCCCTGACAGGCTTTAAGGACTTGTAGTGGAGACCAAGACGAATAATTTTAGCATAGGAACTCGTGTCCGGAAACATACCGTTTTACCGCAATATGCGAAATACTACAACACACATTGCTCTCCCAGACTCCTGCTGCCTGTCGTCTGGAACCAGTTACAAAAGGGGCTCAATGTGACAACCACCGACTTCAACACACCTCCGTATCATGTTGTGGTATACTCGATCACCAATTTATGGTCCTCCAACATCCGCTGCAGACATCGCACGTGCTAATGGGTCTTCCACGGTTTCCACAGGGGTCTCATAAATCATGCTTTTCATGTGAGCCCGCAGGTAGTATGCTAGCGGGGTCAGGTCGGGAGAACACGGAGGCCAAGCAATCGGGCCACCACGAGCTATCCATTGTTGTTCCAGATGACGTCGCACCGCAAGTGCAAAATGAGCTGGTGCGCCGTCATGTTGAAACCACATGTTTTGACGCACATGCAGGGGCACATCCTCCAAGAAACCTTGGAGTATGCCTTCAAGGAACCATAAGTACACGTCACCCGTGAGCGTTTGTGGACGAAGGTATGGCCCAATTACACGCCCATCAAGAAACCCTGCCCAAATATTGAGACCGTATCGGTGTTGAAACCCATGGGAGCGTGCATCATGCGGGTTTGCATCAGCCCACACGTGACTGTTGTGAGAATTGTGAACTTCTTTCCTGGTGAAGTGGGCTTCATCAGTGAATAGGATCCGCCGTGGAAAGTTGGGCTCATCCACGCAACGATGTAACAATCGTCTGCAGAAGTTCGCTCGTGGTCCAAAAACCTCTGGCTGCATTGCCTGTACCTTCTGGGGATGGCACGGGTGTAGCTGCTGCTCATGTGGAACACGCCAGACAGCTGTGTGATCCACATTCAGTCTACCTACACACCGAACATTGTAAAACGTGTAAACACTGATTGTTAATAAATGTGCGGGGTGTTGAGTGTACATGAAATCTGAAAGTCTACCTGCCATCTGTCTGGTACTCGTCGTCGCATCCTCTTCCACTAAATGGAGTACGTCCTCATTAAACTCAGGTGTACGGTGCCGCCGCGGAGCACCACAGTTGGACCAACTGCTGGGGGTGAATGTACCTGTTTCAGATGCCCGCTGGTACACAATAGCAAACAGTGAGTGCGAAGGTGTACGGCGGTGTGGATATCGCTCCGCACACAGCTGACGAGCAGCCCTGCCATTGCACTGAGCTTTGCCGTACAATAACATCATGTCCGCATATTCCGCAAACGTGTAGGCCCTATTCCATGGATAACAGCAACACAGTACCAATGAAGTACGTACGCCTTGAATTGTGTACTGTAGTGAAGGATTACTACTGTTATACTGTAGTATGAACTACGATGGCAAGCACAACAGCAGATACAAACGTCTCTGGACGGATCACAAACTCAACTGACTAGCACGTAAACTTGTAGTCGAATGGGACATCAGGTGATCGGGGAATCACGTATGGACTACCATAGTCTAGACTATCCTAGTGAGTGGCGCCGAAAACAGCGTGTGGGTGATTTTGCGTGTAGCGGTAAAACGGTACGTTTCCGGACACGAGTTCCTATGCTACACTTAGTCGTCTTGGTCTCCCCTACAAGTCCTCAAAGCATGTAAGGGCAATTTTGCCACATTCTGTATTAACCTGATCCCGTATCAACGAGCTCCGTGCTTTCTGTTTTTACCTACTCCCATACCGTTGGGAAAAGTGCACGGTTTTTTTAGCTACCGCTGTTCTCTAGAAAGTACGCTGCTTTGTATGGCTCTTATGAGTTTTGTTTACTATAATTATGGGTTTTAGTGCACCACGATTAATAAGAAGTTACTGCTAATATAAATTAGGCGGATGTACACATAAGTTCCTATCGCAGGAGAGACCCATAATTTTGAAGACGTGAAGAAATGTATCGGCGTGGTTTATGCAGAATATGCCCAACATCCACACGCGTTTTTACAAGAACGTATTCAGAGCAAAGTACTTAGATAACGTTAGTTTCTTGTTGAGGATGTTATCTCTTATTATAGAAGTATGCTACTCAACGACAAAGGAGGATCACACGGGAACGCATACTTATATACTTTGAACACGAGACCCCTGTACCATGGAGGTCGGCGATGATGCCAATAAAGATAACGACAAATTTACACTAACGTGACGACAATGAACTGTGCCCGATAGGCTTACTCTTGCAAAAAAATCACGATAACTTGGTTAAGTCCACGCCGGTAGTTTATCAGTAATTTTGAAAATATTATTTTCAAATGAACATAATTTTCATATCGAAGAATCCCTACACTGTTTTCTCATAAATGTATCATAATTCGTATAGCCTACATATTTTTTGGTAGCAATAAACTTTGTAGTTTTTCATATTTTTCCATCCAAATTATCAATAATTTTATCATGAAAAGAAACCAAAATCAAGGAAAATAATTTGTTGCAAACGAACGATGCATCATTTTGCAAAATGCTTGCACAGCATTGTGCATCCCTTGACTGCTTTCTGTCTCTCGGCAGTCCGTTAAAAATAAATTTTAATTTTTTTTGTACCAATGTGAAAAAAAATTACCTTAGCATAGCTATCTCTCAGATAAACCAATTTCTATAAATAAAATAAGTTACAGATGTCGTGGGTAGGCAGTGTGCGCCTTTTACGTGACATAAAATAGTGGGGCGAAGCACGATATGGGTGAGTCCCGTTAAGTTAGCACTTTTGAAGATCATCTTGTCTGGAATAATAATTAAGAAATAATATTTATCGTGAGCTCAGATGTAAGTGTTTGAGTAAGCTATAACCAATACATTGTTATAGGTCGTTCGGGATAAAATGAGCACTAAACATTTAACCTTTGAAAAATATCACTAGCAGCTACAGCATATAATTCAACACAAACTATAGTTTCCTTACTGATTGCATGGTTGGCAGCGAAATTACGCAATATAGTTCCGTGTATATTCCTATTTAAATTCAACAATACTGAGTCAAAATCTCCGAAAATGACATAATTGTATTTTATATAATTAATAAACATTGTTTTAACAACCTGCATCGACTCATACTGACTGCACATTTTATCTTACTCGCGCAAGCATAAAGTGACGTGTCCAGAGAGGTTAGATATTTCGCGTCGTTAGACGTTACGCGCGGAAATATACAAATTGGCTGAAAATATAACTTTAGCAGGGATTTATTGAGTGCTCACTTTATTTTGAACCGCCTATACTCAGGTTGCTTTGTTTATAGAGAATGTGGCAGAAAACTAAAATATGCCTCACAAGAAAAAAAGTAACTCGAGTTTAAAAAGTGCTCACTTTATCCGGAACCGCATATACTCGGTGACACGAGCCGTTTCTTCTGCGACTAGGGCGGGAATAGTGCGTGGCTTGAAAGTGTGTGACAGACGTGGGAGGGTAGATGTTATCGGCGCCACACGAGGCTGGACGAAGGACTCGTATGCACCATTCATGAACCAGCCCTTTCTAAACGGCGTGATGTGGTGTTGGCGACAAGGGAGAGCAGGTCATTGCTATTTCATCACTCGTCGTACCTCGGAGTGGTCACACACGACCGTGTATGTCCATACAGCGTGCCCTCACACTCCTTCTACAAGACGGCCGTATACCTCAACTACTTCGTCAAGACAAGTACAGTCTGCCTCGTGTAACTTTCCAGGTTTTGACATTTCCTTTCTGAGAATTGTGTCTGGCAATTCCATTGTTTGGATCTTTAAATCTGCCAGGCTTCCTGGAAAAGCACTGTCTACATAATCATGTTTACACACACACTTTTCAGAATTGAACTGTCAAAATATGTAATACTTACATGACACAGACTGTATTATAAGTATGACTATCAATAGATTTATGGATATACAATTGCTTTAGTTTTCTTAGCAATCCTACGTGTTGTGTTACGATCAAATTGAACACAAAAATGAATCCCAGAGGATGTCCATTACAAAGACGAGACATAAACCTCACATCACAAATTTTGTCGTAGTTATGCCAAAAGGAAGCAACTCACAAAATAATTTATTTTGAGACATCCATGCCAATTAGAAATATAAACTACAAAGTATGTCCTAGAAAAATAAGAAACATTAATTCATAATATTTGCAGGATAAAAAGAACCCAGGAAAAAAAACTGTTTATACAAGGTTTGAATACAAAGAGTAAGTAGACTTTGACCTTGAATATCTCAATCCATTTTATCTTGTGGTTGGTTTGGTCGTAACCCAACACATAGTTTTGCCGACAAAACATGAGCGATAACGTACGCCCACAAACCAATTCATCCTCTTAAATTCACATTGCAGCATAGTTTCAAAAATGTGTAATAACTATAGCTTATTGGTCAAAAATGTTCTGTCTAAACTGGTTTAAGGTGCAGACACATGGATCACAAATTATTTGGACATATCCATGATTTAATATACACACCTCAATGACACAGCAACACACGTTGTACTGCATACATACGAATTAAAACCCAGGGCACCGAGTTGAAAAGTGTTTAACCTGCCTCCGTGATTACGGTTTAGCCTATGCACAGCAATTTTTTAGTAGTAGGTCACTGTATTAAAATTTCTTTAAAATATTTTCTCTTTTGAACAAATTATGTATTAAAGCCGCGATCCTTCGTTTTACTGATTTTCCTAGGAACACATTTCTAAGCCTAAAACACAGCAAATATCTCAAAACTATGTTTAAAAAATATTCTGCAGTTTTAATTAATTATTTAACTAAAAATATAGTCGATAACTAAGTATCTTAATCTGTTTTGAATGCATTTGAGAATACAAACAAAATAGCCGGTTTAATTTGTGATTTAACTAAAGCGTTTGATTGTGTAAATCATAAAATTCTATTAAATAAATTGAGCTTTTTTGGCGTTAAATGAACATTTTTATATTGGTTCTCTTCGTACCTGTCACACCGGTATCAACAGGTTTAAATAAAAACATATTATATTACATCCACTTTTTCAAATATAGGTATAATTAACTATGGTGTTCCTCAGGGATCAATACCTGATCCCTTATTGTTCCTAATATATAGCAATGATTTGGCTGTAACAATAAATACACTCAGTAATGCTGATATTGTTTTGTTTGCTGAAGACATCATTGTGATATGTAATGAGAAAGATCCTCTATCACTTAATGAGACTTTCAAATCCATTATATGTCAATTAGATCACTGGTTTAGTGCAAATAATCTTTCTGTAAATCGGGAGAAAACTGTAGTAATACATTTTTAACAAAAAAATCAAAATGTAAATGAATTGTTTATCAATTACAAAAAAAAAAAAAAACTGTATTGTAAAAGACAGTCTTCCCACTAAATTTTAATGGTTACATTCAGATGTTCGTTTCAGTGGAATAACTCACATAAATAACATAGTCCCTAAATTAAGTTTGGCATGTTTAATATTGTACAATCTATCATCTTATTTAAATGTACGTACATAAAAAAATATTTTCCATAATTTCATGCTGTGATGTCTTATGGTATAATTCAGTGGGCACCTTCTTCACACACTGATCAAGTTTTTAAACTTAAAAAAAAAAAAAAAAAAAAAAAAAAAACTCTATTAGAAATATATTACTGGCAAAAAACGGATTCATGTCGCCCTTTATTAAAAAAAACTTAGAATATTAACAAAATCTGGTCAATACATGTTCTCATTAATAAAGTTTGTTATACAGAATCCATGTTAGTTTGACAGTAATAGTGTAAATCATGCTTATAATTCTGTAAAAAAAGAATATTTTGACATGCCAAGTAATCGTTTCAAATTGTGCAGAAGGGTGTTATTTTGCAGGCATACAATATTTTAATGAACTACCTATTGATATAAAAATGATCAGTAGCGTGAACAATAAAATGTTTTACAAAAAATTTAAACAATATATGTTGGAACAAGTCTTTTACGCTGTTAAAAGAGTTCATGAAATCATAAGTGGCATTAATATGTTATATGTGAATTGTAACATTGACGATCATTAATTTATAAATGTATCACTTTATTAATGCATTTTACTAATTCATTGTTGTAAATTACAACTAAAATCGAAATGTGTACTTGTAAGTATTACCATTCATGTAATGCAGTTCTGTATATTTAACTTAATTAGTTTAATAGGTATTAGATATGTCTGTCTGTATCAACTTGACAAACTGTAATTTACTAAAATGACGAGTTCCATATCCCAATTTGAGATCAACGGAATTATAAATTAATAAAATAAACTAGCCGAAGCCTTATGTTTGTTGTACAAACAAGGTCTGGTGCTAGAGTGTCACAGACTGAAGTTACTCAGTCAGTACATAGCCAATCTTCACGGTGCGAGAGGTCCTGGGTTGGCTGTTGTGTTGTCCCGTCACCTGTACACGTGCCTGAAGACGGAAAGATATCTCGATTCTTGAAACGTCACATCTCTTGTCAAAGGAAGCCTGCTTCTTTCGTCTATGAAACATTTGCTGTGTTGTCTGTGTTTACATACATTTCAGCCACTGCGTTGTTTTCTAATGTCCTCGTTCTTGGCCAGTACTGTCACCATTTTCATATTTTCTTGTCTCTTGTTTTGCTCTCAACTGTTTGCGGTTTTTTTCTTTAGTTTTCCATCACATACCGATTATTTCCGTATTCCGGATTATTCAAATATTATGTATTTACTGACAATTGTAATTTTTTTCTTATTTTCTTTTTATTATTTTGAGATTTTAATAATTTGTCTCCATTCGCTCGCTATGGCGAATGCCAAGATTAATGGTTCAGTTTACAATACATGCCTATTGCAAAAATCACAAAAAATGTAGTTTACACCCGTACAATATAGGCCTACTTGTTCAGTTAGACAGTCTCTAATGACCTCGCTGTCAATGAGACGTAAAGCCAAATAAAATTAATAAAATATTTCCTCTACAGGGTGGAAGGAGGAATAAATACTGCTGCTAACTAGTGCAGAGTCGTTGGTTGGTTCGCCGTTTTACATTTTGAGTTTGTTAGGAAGTAGCTTTCGTTGTAAATGGTAACTGTACAATATCTTCACATATGATCCTAATTTATACATAGATTTGAAAATTTAAAGTACAGATGAACTATACTCACATTATTTGCCCCAGTCAGCATATTCTGAGGTGGCTAGGAAGGCATAACGGATTTAAGAGTGGCGCTTTACACCCTTATTGAATTAATGAAATTCTGCATTTACTTTAGCCTTCCGCTCTTACGAATTGTGAAAATAATTCTGCAACAGTTTGTTTCAATGCCTTATGTGCACATATGAGCCCGGCTTCATGGTCAGTGATTGGCTGTTTATAACTCTCAGCGTCTAGGGTTCTACTTGTAAATCACAGACGTGTGGTGTCGCAGTAACCTTGTTCCTGTTGGCACAGTCAAATGAGCCACGTCTGTACAATAATACATTCTGCCAGTAACCATGAAGCAGAACTTCATATCTGCACATAAGGCATTGAAACGAACTGTTGTAGAATTCTTTTCGCGAAAAATCGTGGGCTCTAGTGATGGGGTTAGGATTTGTTTTGTGGGGTTCGAGGTTGGCCTAGTGGCTAGCACATTCGCCTCCCACCAAGGTGTCCCGGACTCGATTCCCGTCAGAGTTTATCCCCGGACTTTCACATGTGGGAATCGTGCCGTTGCAATGCCGCTGGTCGGCGGGTTTCTCGGTAATCTCCCGGATCCACAGCCCTTTTTATTCCGATGAATTTTCATTGTAGAGCCACATTTCATGTCATCTTGTAGGGCAATCATCAAGAGTGCGGTACCCTCGTTCTCGGGTACCCTCATTGTACGATAATTATTTGTTGTATGTTGTAATATTTAAGGTAAAAATATTAACTTCGTAGTTTTACTACGTAATTACGACTTTATACAATATAGGCCTATCAGTCATGCTGTGTATGCACATCTAAATACGCTTACTACATATAGTTACAGATGGTATATCGCGGGAAAAGTTGACTGTTTGCTAAACTCCAATGTAATGCGCACATAAATTACGTTTTAATTTTGCTGTTGGCTCTCGTTTGTCATCGAAGATGCCCGTCCCATTTGCCTCGGCCAGCAGGAATATTACTGCTTTAACGAATAACGTCTCTGATTCGTCATCAGACAAGTTATGGTGTCTCTAAACACATCAGCCAATAAGAGATAGCGCAGTGTCTTGAAGGCTATGCTGGCTCAAATAATTTTTTGCGATTTTCCATCATCACTACCTATAATGATAAATGTTTTCGTTTTGGAGCGGGACTAGACCAAGTTACCAATACCGGTGACACGATGGTGACTGGCAGTTGAGTCAATTTATTCACAGCACGCAAACATGAGGAACGTTACACTGCTGTATTTTTATAATGGCCAGTGCATGATTACGTTACGTTGCTTCTTGTACCGAGCGAGGTGACCCTGTTGTATACCACTAGTCTAGTATTCGGGAGGATCCTATTTCCATTCTCGGTCAAACTATTCTGATTCAGGTTCACCGCACACTTTAGGAAAATGTTCGTGCTTCTCTTAGCGAGTAATGTCCTCTTTATTCCCCGCTTATGATCCTCTGAACCACTAATAGCCTCTGTAATGACCTTCCTGACAATGTTACGTTCTACTACCTGCACATCTTTTGTTTCTTTCAAGAGGAATGATGGTTGACAGGATGTTCCCACCATCAATTTCGGGCAAGGGAATCACGGAGCGAATGTACGGCAAGTAAAGTATGCTATTAACGCGCATCACTCAATTTTATTTGTATTATTTCCTCAAACTGATGGGTCACCCCTAGCATCAAGGTGAAAGAAACCATACCGTTTCATTGTTCTTGGATGGAGATGTATTACGAGCGATATTCTGTGTTGACATTGCTTCTAAGGTACATTCACAAGCCAGACGACGCCTTAACGCTGCTCGACAGCAAACGTTGCATAATTTAATACCTGTACTTAATAGTAGTCTACCATGCAGACACTACCTCTGGTGGGATTTCGTACAATTAAAAAAAATTCATATATGACCGTAATTTGTGTAATGACACACCAGATTCTTAATACATATTTTATAAATCATATTAACATAAACTCGATATAAGTAAGTTACAAGTGACAAAATATCTCATGTGATAATATTTGTAAACTCTGAATATTCTTGCGAAATGTTATTTGCAATTAAAATTTTTGAGCAAATAGCGAATGTTTATGTTGTTTTTCAATTGTTTTCAGGTTAAATGATTCACAAATAGTTCTGTATATAAACCTATATAAATAAAGGTTATGTAGTTGAGTAAGTGTTGTCGGTATCTTTAGAAGACCTCTTAATTTCAAGGGTTATAAATATATTGCGTATTTTCGAAACTACAAAAAGCATGTCCTAAAACGTATCTTCCCTAGTTGACATGACTGCCCGCTGGCGTGAACTGATGGCCATGTTGAAGGAAAAGCCTCGCGATCGTTGTGAAATGACCAAAGCGCTGCGCCCGAAGGGAAATCGCTGTAACTAATGACATCCGCTCTTACACGTCACGTTTCGCAGCCCTCGCCTCAAACCGCAGAGATCGTGGCGTCTACCCTTTAAAATATCCCCGGGAGTAAAACCCAGACATCCTCTCCCTCCTCCCACAATCCTTTGCGCCCATGATGAATAGGGTTCCCGTGAACAGAACGCGGGATTCTGCCCCTACAGCCCTCCACTCCGCGCGGGCACAAATTTCCCTCGCGAGAGAGAGAGAGAGGTCCCACGTCCCGCCCAGCCATCAATCATCGGCGCCACAATCGACGACAACCGAAGAGGCCTGGCGGCGCGAAGACCCCGCTCCCCCTTCACGTCTTCATTAAGACCCGAGTTTCCGCAAGATTAGGCTCGCTGCCCGCCGCGCCCATGTCACTACATCATCGTGAAAATTTAATTAAAGCCCCGCATAAAGCACAGCTGCGACGCTAGGCCTCCTCGACTAGGTTTGCCGCCGATATTACGCAGCTGGGCCGAGGAGGAGGGAAGATCCTACGATGGCCGCATTAATTTTCACGGGAAGCTTTCTTTCGTTCGGAGCAAGACACACGGCGGAAGCGAAGCTACACTTAACATCTAGGTATTTAGCGCTGGTGAGGGGTGATATGATGTATGAAGGGGCGGGGGAAACTGGAGTAGCCCCGAAAAATTCGCTGACCAGCGGTATCGTCTGTTGCGATTCCCACGTGTGAAAGTTCTGGGACCGACCCCGCCGAGAATCGAGCCCGGATCGCCTTGGAGGGAGGCGAGTGCTCTAGCCACAGCGCCAATATCAGGAGCAAAACATGTAAGTAATATTAAAATGTTGTTAGGAAAACAATAAAACTTCGGGAGAAGATTTCTTGTAAAAAAATGGTGAAAACGTGTTGTCGTTTCCAGAACGTCGCACTGAACAAAAAATTCCCTTTATGGCGATGTCAAGCACGTTCCTTTTAAATACGTACACAGCGATGACAACGACTAATAGCTGATACGTTGGCTATACCAATTACACTCTGTCATAATTTTTTGTAGGTCTACTTTTACAATTACAAAACAAAACAAAAAAAAAAAAACTTGTAAATTCATATAAAATCAGAAGAATGACGCTTATCTTTTAAGTGGTTAAACATTTCAATAAACTTATGTGAACGAACAGAATTAAATTTTATTAGCAGAGTGTTCCACGTGAAACAAATTTAATTTGGTGTACTATCATTATTTTTCTCCCGTTCTGTTGTACTTTTAAAAGCCTTTGTTTGGAATCTCGCCCGTAAACAGTTTTGATAATACTGCAAAAAATAATTGTATAAAAGTTGAGAATTTTGTCGTAAATATACAAAAATTATACATTACCATGTTTGTATATTTCCATGCATTTATTAAAAAAAAAAAAAAAATACTGCAGTAATTGTATGGCCTCCGGGTAAAAGTAACAAGTCACATTTTGGGGATTCTCAGTTTATTTAATAAATAAGACACAATTTTACACACGTGTTATTGGGCAAAAATGGCAAGTCTATAAGTAATATAAACATAGAAACTAGCAATGTGTAAAGTGAAACATGTAAGAAACAAAGAATTTCTCAAAGGGTAACAGGGAGTAAGTTGACTTGTTTACTTTTACTCACATTAGTGATGGCCATGTTGTACTTATTTTACAAAAATGTAAACCCAAATGATAACTTAAAAAATATATTCATACTTATGCATAACGTAGGGTTAACTAATCTGTTATATTTGACAATATATTTTATATCTCTGTGAAATTTTTAGTTATGACACAAAATATTACGCAATTATTCCGTTTAACAGAAGTTGTAATATACAATTCCACGAAATGTGTAGAAATTTTTGTAACTTTCCTCTTTCACTTCAAGGAATGATTACGTACAACTATTTCCCGTTATTGCAAACCGTTTTATGTTGGCCACGATAGTGTTGGCAGTAGGCCTACCTCAGTGATACGAAGTTGGTCAGCCTGAATTAAGTAAAAAAATCACAGTGTTGTAGTGAGCCTAGTCTAAGTTATGAATGTGCTACTACAGAAAGCAAGAATCAAAAGAATAATAGGTAAATAAATTGTGGCAGAACCGCCACATCATTATCTTAATATAGGCAATTACGTAATTAATTTCACATTAATTTTAATATATTATATTAATTTTTAAATTAAAATATTGTGATAGTGTAATGGTAAGAGTAGATGCAATGAGACGACAAATCCTGCAATCGTGTATGTGCAGAGCAGTTTTCAACCTTTCTGGAGGAACCAAGCATGTTGCTATGTACGGCGACTCATGTTCGGACAGAATAAGAAAACACCATTTCTTGATAAATGTCTTGATTTGGCAGGAAAAGAACATTTGATATGTTGGATCATAAACTTAAGGTTACATGTCACAATAGTATGAAATGCGACAGTGATCATGCACTGATTTAGAAAGCGAAGAAGCGGTACCATACGCAAATCAGCCTTCCTCACGATTAGGCACAGCTCAGCAGAATTGCAGGAAAAAAGAATCCATTCTATGTGGTTGAGCTTACACAGGTTGTCTTCCTTGACTATACTTCACAACTCAGAACAGAAATGCAAATGAAGATGGCGAGAAGTTCGTATGGTAACAGGTTAAATTACTTAGTTATGTTCTTCTAAAATGCCAACTAAAGAGCTGTATAAAATATCTCTGAAGAAGGAAGATACATTCTCTACCATTGATTTGACACGTTGCTAGAAACCTCACCCTCGTCTGAAACAACCACAGCATTACAATGACGTAGCGCCAATTTCTGAAGAGAAAAGGAAAAGTATCTCATATAATTTTACCATATATCCCACTTGTTTTTCATATGTCGTATAAAATCTTCAAAACAGAGAACAATTACATTGGTACTATTTGTGAATCAGATGAGGAAAACTACGTTTTAAGGTAAAGGTTTTTCTTTTCCTTTATTACTTGGAAACAAAATCGTTGAATACAAATGTCAGGAATTTTGTTGGAAATAGATTATTGATTCAATTTCAATATTGATAAAATACAATTTTCACACAAAAGAAATTAGGTCAAAGAGCTGATTTTGTGCTAATTCATGGAGTTTTATTGATATGTGTAAAATAAGTCAGAGTAAGAACTGTGCTTAAAGAAACAAGTCACATAAATTCCAATGTATATTGTTGCGGCTTTGCCTGGCAAGTCGGACAGCTGGAGGTCCGAGCGGCAATCAGGTCAGCGTTGGGAAACCACGGAAGACAGCAACTTACCTCACCCCCCTCGTAGTTGCACAATAATGAGGACAAGCACGCCGATATATGGCACTGTTACCAAGTAAAAGAGGTCTGTCGTCGGTCTGTCGCCCACCAGCACTCGTCCGATCAACAGCAGTGCAGTTCTCCGCCTGGGATCGGGGTCGAGTCCCTGCGGGTGCGTGCTCGTTCGTCAATGCCGTCTCCTCATCAATCCAGCTTCGGTAAGGTCATCAGATCTAGTTATGTGGCAGCAACTCTCAACTTAACATAATGTATTAATAATCAGTAATATTGCGCTCCCCTCCTAAATAGAACACATTGCAATCGTCGTTGTATTCAGTGTACCTGCCATTGTATAGTAAATGCCCGTGTAACCATAACTGTCTCTTAGTCTTTTAACCCTAAATAACATCTAAATAAACCCACAGTGTAGCTACCATCTGAGTGAAACCCCTAATCAATTGTAACGGCAACCAACTTAATAATGACTTGTAAAATAATAATTTTGTAACAATATCTTGAAATTGCAATGTTTTACTACTACATAATAGATGAAGGTTGGTAAATAAAAGAGTGGTGCTGGGAAAATTAAAGTATTGTATTTTTATTTTTTACCAGGCAGTTTTTAGTCTCTCCTCTTTTGACTCGTGATCCAGTGACAAAACTATACAGAAGCACACGCTCTCTTCTACTCGACCTGTCGCCAAAATTGCAGTAATTCCACAGGCCTCTAATTATTATCACGCCGGGCTTGTTCACTGCTGTTTACGCCCGTGTTGACTTTCTCACCTGTGGCCACACGGGCTGTGCCAATCACAGGTCAGCGGCGAACTTCAAAGCGGACACGCAGTCACGGCCACACCAGTTGTAACCGCTATCGGCTTTGTGACCAAGCTCTGGGCTCGTTTGTAACAGGAGCTTCAATAAAACTCGTGCGGGTTCCGTCTACGTCCTCGTCCGCTTCTGCCTTCCAATGGGTCAGACACGTGATCGTTCAGAGTGTTCAAAAGGGGCTTGTGAAAATTCACGAAGGTAGGGTAGGTCAGCCCATTGTAAATCGTCGATAAAATATAAACTATAGTCACTTTAAATGTGTGTTAGTTATAAACTGTTATATACAGCAAATCGATTCTCCGTGACTCGCAATTAAGTGAAATTTGTTGAGATACATTGCGGGCAGAAGACGTATTAATTTGGAAATAATTAAAGGATAGAGTTTAACTGAAGTAATCAGTACACTGTTATAACTCAAGTGCTGAGTAACATAGTGAAGTTAAGTCGTAATTAGCCTATTTATACGTTTTTTATTCGTATTAAACAAATTAAAACATAATATTGTTTATTCGTTTTCTTTTTTAAAATGATTTTGAGCTTCGCATTCCGTTTTCTTTCAAAGATAATTTTGAGCTTTGCACGTTCGTGTACGTTATTTTCTGTGTTGGAAAATATTTTTTTACGAGAAAGCTATAACACGTAACTTACAACAGATGCAGAAGCATTTCCGACTGTAGCTATCGACGGTTTCTAGTTCGTGAAGCCAACATTACAATCGGAAGGCACGTGTATTATGCAACAGTAGGCGTAGCGAAACTAGTTTTTTGGAGAAGGGGAGAAGGGGGAGCGTACACAAAAGTATAAACAACTTGTACACGCTTTTTTTTTTTTTAAATAAATTAGCAAACAGATGTGTCACTAGCACACCCAAAATTCATTATTTATGTCTACGTCAAAGTGTTGCAAAATCAACAATTTTCGTTTTAATTTAGAACTTATTTTTAATTTTTTTAAGTTAGGGGAAGGGGGGAAGGCACGTGCCACCTTCCCCTCCCTAACCCCTCCTGAGCCTACATCTAAGCATACAACCACCAAACTGCAGAAACAATGAAACGCACTTATCCCGCAGTTTACAAAGCGTTCACGGGACGGCGCTCGCAAACTCGGGCAGCTCAGATAATTCGACGACGAGATGAAGGGAAGGGTAGTGGGG
>PNEQ01008332.1:0-22242 GCA_003012365.1 Medauroidea extradentata
TAAAACGATACCAGACACGATACCTCTGTGATAATATTACTAATAGTCATATTTTATAGTGTTTTATACTGGCCTATCATAGGATCCCACAGACCCCTCACAATCAATACTGAAGTTAAAATGGATGGCAAGATGTTACATATGACAATAAAGGCCCCTTCATTACAATCAATCATCATAATTAACCTAAACTACATTAATTTATATATATAAAAGTATCAATAAAATAGGGCCGTCACACTTTTTCACATATTCTAAATATCTTCGTATCTCCTTTATACTTTTTAGCATTACAAATTATACACGCATTACAGTCAGACAATTGACGACTGCTCTATCTCCTCTTCTCTGTTCCATTTCCTTCACTTGCTTCAGTTTCTCGCTCATCACTTACGCAATTGGTGTATTTTGGCCGTTTAGCTTTTAAGCAGTATTTTTTATAACAGTCCATGTGATAAACCGGTTCTCGTTCGTTTTGCAACTTAAAAAATAAACCATCACTTTGGTTTTTTCTTGATGCTTCTGTTAGGTTAGAACGTCCGTTTTCTGCACCGTAAACACTCTGTCCTTTTACATTCGTTTCACCAATTATACACGATTTTGGGTCAAAATCATGTTTCTTCCTATTTGGAGTAGGAGCAAGCTGAACACCATCCACTTTATTTGGTTCGTCAAAGATATTGCATCAGACTACACAAATATGAAACAAACAATAAAAATGTCATAAATTTCAGATTTCACAATATCCACCCCAAAATAAGTAAATTAATTTATTCATTTATATTTCGTCATGTGTAAATTTGCATTATAAACAATTTTAGTTACTTGCACTTTTTCCTTAGAGTCAGCCGTTTTCGAGCTATGAGAGCTTCAACAATGAGTGTTGTGCAGGGCGGCCATATTGTCGGCCATTTTGGAAGAAATCTTCCCATATGACGAAAGTGTACCCAAGCTAAATTATTCCCTAGGCATCTAGGAAACGTAATCTGAAGCCAAATTCTCTATACGCCAATGGGCCACGGTGACCTCCCTTGTGGCCCCTACACTATCTATGGAATTCAGAAAAATATTTCCCCAAAAATGTCATATTACAAAAAAAAATTTAGATGGTCGTCATTATAAAAATATGAACACGTGGTTAACGAAATACATAATAGTCAAGTCAGCTTTGTAGGCTGTGTAGTATATGTGTTCGACTTTTGAAATGAAATCCATAAAAAATGTTAACGCACTTTGTATTTTACGCAAAAAAGTTTAAAAATGGCTACCGTTATGTAATACTATTCCACAATGTAAAGATGACCGCCGTCTAAAAAAAATGAACACAGGATAAACGAAATATACGGAGTCAAGTCAGCTTCGTAAGTAGTATATATGTACCAAGTTTGGTGAGATTCTGTAAAATATTTCCTAAGATGTGTAATACTTTGCTAAAATACATAAACACCCGCCATTTTGAAAATATGAACACAATAAACGAAATACACAAGAGTCAAGTCAGCTTTGTATGTAGTATACGTGTACCAACTTTCATGAAATAATGAAAAATATTTCTTAAAATTTATAGTACCATTCTAAAAATATAGTAATGACCACCATTTTGAAAATATGAGCACAGAATAACGAAGCGCACAAAAGTGGAGTCAACTTTGTATGTAGTATATTTGTACCACGTTTGATGAAATTCTGAAAAACGTTTCCTAAGATATGTAATACTATGCTAAAATATAGAAATTGCCACCATTTTGAAAATATAACACAGGATGAATGAAATACTCTAAAGCATGTGTGTAGTATACGTGTACCGAGTTTGAATAAATTCTGAAAAAAACATTTCGTAATCCTATATGCAATGCCATGCTAAAAATATATAAATAGCCATCATTTTGAAAATATGAACACAGGATAATCGAAATACATAGAATTTAAGTAAGCTTTGTAGGTAATATTTGCGTGCCAAGTATGATGAAATTCTAAAAATTATTTCCTTAGATATGTAATACTATGCTAAAAATATAAAAATGGCTGCCATTCCGAAAATATAAAAACGGGATGAACGAAATACACAATGTCAAGTCAGCTTTGTATGTAGTACCAGTGTAAAAATTTGATGAAATTATAAAATGTTGTTTCTTAGATATCTAGCTTGATCTAAAAATGGTAAAATGACCAGCATTTTGAAAATATTAAAAGGGTGTAAACGAAAAATAACATGCATGTCAAGTCAGGTTGCTAAATATTATACGTGTAAAAGTTTAATGAAATTCGGGCTACTGTTTCAAAAGTTTCAAGACACACATCATACGTACAGACAGGCAGAAAGGTGATCTCACAAGTCTAATTTTTCGTCCGGAAAGTAGGCAAAACAGTTGCGTCTACTTTAAAATGTAAGATTAGCATCCAACCGTGTCAATAATATACAATAAACATTTCTTCTCGACACTATCTGTTACTTGCATCAAGTAGAGGAGGCAATGCAGCAGTGAGTGAATACGGCTTTTATGTAATTGTATTTGGAACGGTAACAAATAAACCTCGATTTCTTAAAAAAAATAGTATACATAGTATCAGGTTTCTACAGGTTTGTAAACTAATGTAAGGAAGAAAGTAATGCGTGGCATGTCTCCTGATATAACCTTCATGTAAGCTTGTAAGACTGTACTGTACATGTTTGTTGTCATACAATCACAAAGAGAAATGGGAAACACCTGCTGTGTTGGTGTAGATAGAGGCTCTGCGAAACTTCTAATCATTTAAGGGGAATGCAAAGGTACGGTGTGGAGCGGACGACAGGAACACTCGATCGTCAATAAAATCTGAACTACTCATCCAAATTGAATGAGAGTTTTTTGATGAGTAGGTATTTTATCAGCGGACCTACATTTATATAGCACGATGCGGTAGTACGCTTTACTTCAGAGTAAAACATTTAAAAACTTCTTTTTATAAAAGTATATGGACCAAAACCTCAAAATCTATAAAAATAAAATATTTTATAATTTTTAATGTAATAATATCTTGGCCTCTATAGTAACTTTACTTTAAAAAATACTCGTGTTTTCATTTGAAAATAATTTTAACATCCATAAACCTCTTGCACCGAGATTTTCGTATACTAAAATTATTTTCAAATGCAAACGCATGTTTGAAATTTGGTTATTACAAAGGCATATATATATGAGATATTTTTCTAACTGAAAGTCTGTGTTAAAAACACAACATATATTGCCATAATAAAGATTTATACTTAAAAATGCTGATGTTAACACAATTTTTGTACACGTTACTGTAACGTTTTAATAAAACTTTTTTTTAAACAAACTTTGTTTGCAGCAACTCATATTCAAACAATACTTTTGTTTGCAGTGTCAAACATTTTATAGTGGCAAACTGAGTGTTTTTAGAGCGTAGAAAGTCGGCGAGTTCGCATACACATGTTCTCGCCGGCCATGATAATACGTTCCGCTGAGCGTACACGCGTTTCAAAAGAAAGGAAAAATAATGATGAACGTGCGCGTCCTACAGTTGCTTGTGTCCAGCGCTGATGTTGTTGGCGATGCCATGCGTGCCGCGAGAATTGCATTGTATGAGGCTTCAACAACACAATGAACGAGCAAAAGCAGTTACCTGAGGACACGTGACACAATGCCTTGAAAAATATTGCAGGAGGAAAATGGGGACAAACGGCTCCGTGGTCCACGCCCAGCACAAAACCAAGGAAACACAAAGAAACGTGACAAAAATAAAATACGACTGTGAAGTCGTGGTTTAGACAGGCCACTCAGAACTGACGTTAAGACATTATTGCACGCAGACAAGTATGCTTAGGCACGCATGGCTGTTTGTGCTCATTATTTTTCAACTGGTTATATTGATAATTTTAAATACTTTCCCCCATGTTGGTAAGTACATTGAGAATTTGGAAAAACAGAGTTTTAACACTATTAGTAAGTTCACAGCCAGTACCTTTCAGGAATCATACGTATAGATGACTTAGAGATGATGGCTTATCGCGGAAAAACTTGACTGCTTGCTGGATTCCAGCACACGTTCAGCTTACCACAAGATTAGCGGAGTTAACTTGTACTTGGAACTGTTACCCTATTTGACTGAGCCAATAAGAATACCGATATTGTAATATTTAATGCCTGTTATTAGAGTGCAGACAGCTACGGTGAGTCAGAAGTAAATCACCCAATCACGTGTTCTGCAAGAAGCTACAGCGTTTTCAAGGTTATGTAGGAACAAAACATTTTCGTGACATACCATCATTTCTAATGATACTATATCGCGAAAATATTTTGAGCCAACACACGTTAAAAACGCTGTATTTTCTTGCAGCACATATGATTCGGTGATATACTTCTGGCACACCATAGCTGTCTGCAAACAAATAACAGGCATCAAATATTACAATAGCGTGGTTTTAATCGGCTCAGTCAAATAGGGCAACAGTTCCACGTGCAAGAGAAAGTCAGTAATAATATAATAATATGAACGTATGTTGAAATCCAGCAAACAGTCAAGTATCCCCCTCGATAAACTATCATCTGTAATCATATGTTAAATGGCTAATCCCGAACAATCGGCAGGCGAGTAGGATTGCGCATATCTGCCACCTATTACTTTTGCAGGAGAAAACAGTCTTCATTAAATAACAAATTAACATACAACCGAATCATTGTCTTATATATTTAACACATTTACCACATTTTAAACAAATTTCGTGCACATTGTTGTTTGTCGTAAACAGCAAATTTTACTAGTTATTAAATGCTAAACATTTATACATTAATCACAATGATTTTTACATTTCTCAGACAATAAACCATTTTTACAGAAGTTTATATGTCTTAGTGAAGTAACAAATTTACGTATGAAATAAACTGCTGTTTGAGACGATGTAAATTAATTTCAAACACAGCATTATAATCATTACTTTCGAACATTTTATGGAATTGTTCAAAATATTTGCATGTTTATAATTTTATACTTCTGTAATTTGCCAGTTAAGTCGTAATTATGTCTTCGACGCTATTGCAATTACTCTTATAATTTGTGAATTTGAGGAAAAGTAAGCAATTACTTAAAAACAGTAAGAAAAATCTACACGCACGGTACCAACTTAAAACATCTGTGATAGAGGCTACGCCATTTTAATTGATTATGTTCACATAATTTATTAAAAAGCTTTCCTTTGCAGAAATTTCTCGTAAAGCATGAGGAGGGAGGATGGAGAGATACATGAGGTAAAATAATATTTAGCCGAATCTCATAACCTTTGACGTCTACACGAAAATTATCACACTCATTATTGACTGAAAAATGCTTTATGTTATATGTGTGCAAGTTTTATTGGTACTTGAAATTATCTCATTTCTCTACATAGCTTATACAAAATATCAATACGACAATAAGAGAACATAACTTTTTCGTTCAGAGTTTCTTAATTTTTGCATTCTGCTTTTGAAACCCTTTCTGACAGAACATTACTAAGTAGATTGTTATGTAATACTCATTAAAAATATTTCGCTAAACCTATTTCTTCGAGAAGTTTAAAGTTTAATAACGATGTTATTTTAGAGAAATGAGAAACATTTTAAACGGAAGATGGCAAATACTAGCGTTTCACGCTAGATGATATTTTGCCACGACGTATTTAACCAGAAATATAACGGGTAGTTTTAAGACACTACTGCGTACGCTTTGAGAGACTGACCACTTAAGGCCTTGTTACGGAGTTTTGCAGTAATTTCGAAAATATTTTTTTATTGCTATCTAATACTCATATCAAAATTTCGCTGCACAGTATTAACACTTATATGTTATAATTTGTAGCTGAATTGTCTTGTAGAATTATACTGAACGGTTTTTTAGATTTCATTACCCATAATACCACGTTTTTCGTCGTGAAAATGAGCAAAAATGAAGGAAATATTTTTTTTTGCTGGCGAATGGTACATTATTTAAAAAACAACGCGTCCACAGTATTGTGCATGGTGTGATTGCACATTGACTCAACTTTTTTAAAAACTATTGGTTAAAAAATATTTGAGTTATTGGCACCAGTCTGAAAAAAAAACTCGGGAACAAGCCCTTAAGAAAATTACGTAAATTGATTTTGTACTTGTAAACAGCTTTTGTAATTAACGTCACGTTAATGCAAAACTCAGTTTTTTTTCAGAAATGAGTAACTGTATTTACTGCACGTTGTATAGGCCTAATTTACGGTGGGAACAAATTTAATACCATATATCACTAAAATACATTAATAACTAGCTGGTACCGCAGAGTTTTCAATGTAATGCAACGATATTTCTGAAGCCGTAATATTGTGATGGGTTCTAAACGATGCAAAATGATGTTAGGGTCATTAATGACCGTTTTAGAGACATCTGAAAGTGAAAATGGTTTCATTTAATTTTTTGGGTACCTTGTTATTACCCTACTTACCATTTTCCACTAAAGTATCAAGTTTTTTTGTGCGTATGCAAATAAGACCAATTTTTTGGTTACCCTATCTAGCCCTTCTGCACCGTTTTGCAACCACACTCAAAGCAATTTTTTTTTGCTAAAACCTCTGTTGGCGCACTCACACCAACTCCCCAGACTTCAATCGGAATCGGATAAAAGGCGCATGAAAGCACAGAAGACGAACAAACAAACAAAATTATTTTTTATATATTAGATAATAATGGACATCCCACTGAAGCTTCTGTCCCTTATTTCATCACCTTAGGGCGTGATTTTGAAAAAAAAATAAAATAAACCCGTTATACCTGACATTTATTTTTAAACAAAAGCCTAATCACAAACTTCCATATTTCTTACATTAAAAATTACGAGCTTGCATAGAAACTTTCATACCCTATTCAACCACATTAGGGGATGCATTTTCAGAACTCCTTACGCATTGTTCACTTACATTATGCAGGGAACTCATGTGCAAAAAGTAATGCGGTTAGACCTACCAGTTTAAGCTGTGGAATGTCTGATTGTCAGTGGGGGAGTTTAACTAAGTATTAAATGTGACTCGTAAGGAATCAGTTTCTCTTTATCGTGCGTGTTTGATTTTCTTGATGTGCTCATAATTCCTATTGAATTTCTCGATTGATTCTCAGCAAATAAATAAAACGGTTATAAAAAGTAATTTTTACTTTAAATATTGATTATTTTGAAACTGTGAAAAACCTGTCTTTTGTAACAAGGTGTTAGATATACTTTGTCACACAGGATAACATTAAAACTTTAAGCTGTCACTTACAATTCAAATAAATTAATCCGTAAAATTATTTTCAGCAAATATGCGTGTAATTTATAACTGATATTTCATTTTGCCGGATATTAACTGTTATTTGAAGCGCATAAATAAGCTCAATTTGATAAAAATTATTTTTCACTGTGTTTATGTTTCTTTCGTATAGTCACTCAGTTGCAAGGCTTCGGTATGGAAGGAATGTCATGAAGGAAGAACGGAGTGAGCATCTGGCAACTAACAGCTATTCTCTTTAACGACGTGCGCTAGGTTTCCACTAATTGGCTGCCGCAGACATTCGTGTGAGACAGGCGCAGCCCAATTTACTATCGTTGCCTCATACAATTCGCTCGGTCACAGCTGTGGCAAGCCAGTTTATAAACGAAAGATTTCTCACCCACACCGTAAGGCATACAAAGCTTTATATACTTACAAGCCACTTTATTAACACGCTTTTATTAGCAACACTTGTATGTATCAATGTAATGGAATATTTTAATTTAATATTGATTTTAACCCTCTTCCATACTTCCGAAATAACTTGACAATTTTACACACATACTAAGGATTGATGACAATACAATAACTTTATAGCTATGGCGTGGTATTCTCACCCATTATCAAAATAAATGCAATATGGCTGAGACAGAAGCAGTAATGTTTTAAAATCAAAATCATTAAACAAACTATTTTAAAATACATTATTGCTTATTTCTTAAATTTTGTTTTAAGAACAAAAACTTAAATGGGTAATATTTACAAAAATGCTTTTGTACCAATCTGAATTAAAGAGATAAAAGTAATCTTTAAATAAATAAATAAATATAAATGTATATATATATATATGTTTTATAGCGGTAGGATGTTCCATAATTCAGTATTACTAAATTTTTGAATAACCTTAAAATACGAACAATGTATTTCACCAAAAAACTAATTTTAATGAAAAAACAATGTAGGTTGCTGTCTAGTTACTTTTCATAATGACTCTGTCTTAACGAATAGATAGCGATAAAAATTTACGATAGTTGATGATATCTTGCAACACACTTTTTCTTTAATTTAAGTTTATTTACGTTGGTCAATTATTTTATTATTATTTTGAGATTACTTCAGAAACATAAGATATTCTGAATCGCTGGGCAACCTATCTCTCTTGAAGAAGAAGCTTGTAATAAAGTATTATTTTCAACTTTTTATTTATTATTAATTCAAAAGCGTGTTTTTATTTATTTTTTAAATATAATTTAAAACCTACAACTTCCGTTAGTTTTCTTGCGGCAGCTGTAATACTAACAGATCAACATAACATTTTGGGAATTTTTTTAGCTACAATGTTCAGGCTATAACGTGATTGGTATTCGTTAGAAACATTCTTATTTCGTTGATAGATGCGATATGATAAAATGAAATTAATGTTTTGCTTGCCTCGAAAGAAAGTAAGGCACTATTCCAACAGCTCAAAGTACTTATATGTGTGATTTATTAATGGTTCTTAAAACACACACACACATACACACACGTATATACACACTATACAGATAAAATTTATTATTGTTATTCAAGTTATTCACAAATCGCGATTAGCACTAATTAAACGTATTACTCCGAAAAAATTCGTAAATTTTCTACATACGTTTGCATGGAAGTCAATGTGTATGCATATATAGCCTATATATACATGTTTAATTAGTGCTAATCGTGATTTGTGAATAACTTGAATAAAATAAGTGAAGAAACCACCAAGGATTGATTTTATGTTCAATACAGCTTCGAATCAGCTAGATTAATTAGTGTAATTTATTACATTAGAGTATCTTATGTAGGTACCTGGTGTTATAATACTTGAAATTATGTACACTAGAACACTGTGCGTATAATATGGTAAAATAATTTTTAAAATTATGTAATTTAATGTTATATCTTCCAAACATTCTTTACTTTACATGTAAGTATTGGTGTTTATATAAAGATCAATAATTTTTCTAAAAGCACCTGGGTGAAATTTGCGGTGACAACGAATTTAGAGCCGACACAAGGGAAGAATACTGACCACGTTCTGTTTATCCTGAGTGTTTGGAAATCACATGCTGTGATTTTCAAACCTATCACCAATATCTCGAGTGATTGTACACGGAATATCCTCGTATTGTTGAATGTATGCTTTGTTTCTGATCGTTTAGGAACGCGATTTCAAGGTTGTGTACATTTGAAATAGCTTTGTGATACTCAAAACTATACGTTGTTCACTTTTACAGACTCAGTTATGCTGTGCCAAACGTTTATGGTTTTATCAAAGGCGTTTATTGACAAATTTTTTTCGTGGTTTTGTGATTTCTTAAGCTTTTTATTTGTGTTGATTTGGTACTGTGCACGTCGTTTAAGAATTAATCCTATATTTAAGCTGTAGGTCTTTACATTCTAAGTTAGGGCATGTAAATGTATTATAGTTATTATGTTGGACTGAATTTAAATGCCTACTGCGAAGATTAAAATGAAAAACAAATACAAATACGGAGTTTTTGAATGGCAAACGGATACCAATTTTTTGTACTGAAATGAGAGGGCATCTAATTATAACTAATTTGGTTATATTTCGTTTCATATTAATTTAAACATTTATACCTAGGTAACTAAATAAATATAGTGCTACTCTGCAACATTTTATTTGCGATAACACTAGTGTATAGAAAATTTAAGTTTAAAATGCAGAAGTACACATTTTGTGAATTTAATGAACCAATTAATTTATCTAATGATTCTAGAGAGGAATAAAGTTAGTTCTTTATACAAATTTTATTTTTTGACGTACTAGATCTTTTATACTTAAAATTTGGTTTGCTTGTGATAATTAGTCTATAGCCGATTGAGACGCGGAGAAAACAGGTACATGCTAATATGTAGTAAAGCGTAATAATCGTTTTTGACGGGCAACTAGAATTCCTGCAGTAAACAGTAAAGCGAGAAGAACAAAGAATTTTCAGTAACACAGGTGGCATGCGATTGTTTTTCAAACGTATCTACTTCACTTGTACGTGTTGTAGAAAATCTGCTGGTCTTAAAGCACCTTAGAATATCCCCGAGAAAAATATGTTGAAACGTTCCGCAAACAAAATATTGGCGGCACATTTTGCCATTCATTCTGTTACTTTTATAGCATGCGCCACCATTAGACTCACAGATTTATCGCCTAAGAATATGATTGCTTGCTAGGCGACAACATAACATTGTCAGATCCAACATTATTATTTTATTACTTGCTCTTCCCCAAATAACAGGGCCAATATTAACTATAGCAACAGCTCAATCCGGTTAAAAAAATATATACATAAAATTAGCGACATCTTTGGTATGCTTAAAATGAAAACTGTTGTATTGCGATCAAACATTCAGTTTTAAGTAAAATGCGGCATTCCTTCTGTTAACAGTAATACTAAGTTTACATCTGCCCAAACTGTCAATTCGTTGCGGTCTATGTTGGCAGGTACATTTCGTCACCTTAAAATTGTAAAACCTCGCAACTCCATTTCGAATCCATTCAGGAAGGACTATTCAATTTCCTTCACACTGAGAAAAAAAAACATGATTTTGTACAAATTACTATAAATTAAATTCTTACATATACTTGTAATAGTTATTCTTTGGAAATACCTTATTATATGGTATAAAAGGTCTGAAATGTTCAATCTTCCAAAAGTGAAATTACGAGGTTTTATAATTAAGGTAACGATTTGCATACCCCCTTCTACGACGCGACGAGCTGCTATAGCGAGGTATTGAGTTGCGAGATAGGAACTGATAATAGCGTGACCTTGCACTTTCAACGCCCGTGGGCGACTGAACAAGAAATCTGAGAGCGGCTCATTATATACCGGCTCGACACGCTGGTGAGATCTGGAGTGTTATTGAGTTATGTATTTGTTAAATAAAACTATTAAAAATTACAATGCTAGTGTGACGATTTTAAATAGGACTTGAACAGCCTTAACAACTGTGTTGGCATAGGCAAAGCAGCACTTCTTTCAACTGCTCCAAAGCGTTAGTTTTTTTGGCTCAAGTACATACAAACTGTAGGAGGGGAGATCGAGGAGTAGATCCTGCTCTAATAATGACGCATGTTATCTACGAAATAAAGAAATGTAAGACTACTACCAAGAACTTTCAAATAAGTATGTCTAATTTACATTCCATAGAATGTGATTTATTCCTACAATTTTCAACAAACTTCAATGGAACGTTTTTGAGATACTATTACAGGACAATTTCAAAACCAAAAAATATTAAGTAATTTAGATAATTTTTTGGCTTCTAAACATTTATTAATACTTTAGTAATTTTATCCCCAGGGATGTGAGAAATGTACTTTGCACTGTAGATAATACTCATTACTGTCCCGTTATTTTCCTGTACGCTGTTGATTTCGCTGTTGTATGTTATAAATTCTATCACCATCCCCATCAACACCTCTTCCGCGAGTTTAATGTCCCACCGGATGGCTATTTCGTCCGTTCAGCTGTGTAGTCGTACTAAACTAAAATTACAACGGTCATTGGTTGTGCCTGCAAATGGTTCTCACCTCAGATCATAACTTTGACGACCCCTAAATGTGCACGTTACAAAGAGTAATAAAATTCTGTACTGCTCTTGACCGTCAACGCAAATACGCCTTTCATGCTTGTAATTACTGGCTATATTACTGTATTGTTTACACAGGAAAATCAACATTGGAAGTAATTCCACTCATTTATTGTTATTTCTTTAAACAAGAATAATGTTACTAACCACTTTAAGCAAATGTTTAACAACTCTAAAAAAATCCAAACTAAACAAACACAAATAAGTTCTTAATTAAAGGTTTTAAAATATACACATACAAAATAAATCAACATGGACTGTAAAAAAACCCTCACATCAAACCCTATGTACTGAAATTAAAACGTATTAACATGTTTGTTTACATCAGAATTTAAGTGTAAGTTTTGCGGTGTTGTTCTATAAGGATGTCATTAGAGTAAATTTAAACTTTCAGTTTTGTCAAATTATTAGTATGGAGATAAAATTAACGGTGAATTAATTTGTTCTTTATTAATTATTTTTCAGATTAATAAAAAAAGATAACGGTATAAAATACTCTAAATAAATGACTCATTAAAAATATTTTAGTGTACAAAGTTTTAAAATTTGTACTAAAATTGCAGAGATATTTTTAACGCATGCTTAATAACCAATGATTTGTAATCAAATAGACCGTAGAGTTATTATAGCATTTTTGCAGTAAAGCAACAAACGTTTTAAATTACTAAAATAATAAACTTGGACTCAGTAAAATGGTACATTCTTTGCGGTTCTTGAAAATATTGTCATGGGGAGCGAGTTCCATTCTTAAATAGTTTCGGTTACTTTCAATCTACAAAAAATTACTTAAATATACATGTCATTACTTAAAGGCAACCTAACTGGGATACTGCAAATAACCAATGCATTTGCAGAGTTACTTGTATAGGTAAATTTTCTTAAACGTGGAGTACAGTCACCAAATCACTAAAAGTGTACTTCCATTTGCAGAATACGTTAAATTTGACGTAGTTTCATGTGAGATTAAAGTAGCTAAACTTATTCAGTTTGCGTTATGCCTATATACTTATTAAATTATAAATATATGTCTCCTGCCAAAAATATCAAAGTTATACGTAAGTGGTATTTGTCGCTAAAGTTTAAAAGTAAAGTATTTACTCCAAAAGGTTTTAAAATAAATTTTATAAAGAATAAAGTTATTTTATTTCCGTTTCTAAATAAGTTGTTAGTTTACCAAAAGTACTTACGTAAAAACTTTGCAATTATTTACAGAAACGTGGACAGGCAAGATACAAGTAAATAAATAAAATTAATTTACACCTGTAAAGTTATAAAATATATACTAAATGTTTTTCAAATTATAAGTACGTGTTATATTAATTACTTGTTAACTTACGTTATCCGCGGAGAAGTTAAGTCTTCGCTTTATATCGCACTCCAAACTGCCTTCTCCTGATGCCATTGGCAACGTGTGGCAAAATCTCACAACTTCTTCAATTCATGAAAACTTGTAATTTAAACACTGTTAAATGAAACAGTTGTAGCAGCATCGCGTAGAGAATTGAGGACACGGGCGGTGGTTGTTCCAAGGGTAGCGGGCCATTACAAACTGACATTTAAGCGGGGGAACCCCTGCGGACATTACACGGCGGCGGCCCTCGACAGAGGTCAGCTGCACGCCCCATTAGGCACATTGTCCCACTCTCTCGTCCTCCTCCTCTGATCCTTCGCGTAGCCAGGAATCTCGGTCGCGGAAGGACTTCTCGAGTTCCCCTTCGCCCCGCGGCACGGCGGGGAAAATGTACACTCGCCGACCAGAGATCTTTCCCTAGCCGGGTTCATCGCCCCAGCACCAGGGTTGCCAACTTATCGTTGTCAAAGTTCAATATTCAGACAATATAATTTCCGGACTGGTATCAAAATTTCCGAAAACGCATCAATAAAGAACAATACACATCCATATAATTGATAATATTTCAGATAATTTCGGACACCTGCAAACATAAATACAAATACGCTGAATTATTTCGCTGACAGTACTAACCAATTATTTTGGCTAAATATTGACGTTAAAATTAACAAAAAAAAATTTCATAAGAAGGAGATGTCGTCGTCTTGAATATCTGCATTTTGTGTAATTTTTTTTGTCAACGTACTAACTGCCGAACAGAATACATATTTATAGAATTTTAGACATCTTATAGCTAGAGCCGCGATTTTATGGCGAAAAGATTTTTGCAACATTTGGTTTCGATGCGTCATGTGCACACCTGCAGCTCTGCTACATCGTCTGTGGTTGGGTGATTTTACCCTCACTTGCCTTGGCAAATTATAGATGTACAGACTCACGATAATCCTATTCTGATTGGTGCAGTAAAATGAGAAACGTGTCTGAACAAAGACACGCTGCCAGTAACCTTGAAACAGAACTGACGATGTGCACGTGAGTCACTGAAACAAAGTGGGGCAAAAATCTTTTCGCGACAAAATCGTGGCCCTACTTATAGCCTATTTTGTTATACCATATCTAATATTGCAGTTTAAAAAATTATATTTCTTACTTAACTGCAATTAGACTGATAACAACATTAACGGCAAACAAAGGTTTATGATGTTTAAAATTCTATTAACATGTATTCCATTCTGCAATTTGACAAAGTTCCACAAATTTACCTAAACGAAAAGTTATGGCACAAAATAAAACAACTGAAGATGGCGACCATGTCTCTTTCTTAAGATTTCCGATTATTGTTTATAATATTAATATCTGAGTGCTATTCCAAACATTTTAATTTCGTAAATCGCGAAGACAAATTACGAGAAAATTCATTTATATTATACGCACGGCAAGTTCATTTGTAATCAGGGGCGTCATTTCAGGTTTTTCTAGGGGGGATGGGGGGGGAGCAAGATTTTATTTTTGGTGATAGTGACCTAGTTGCATCTCTTTTACTAATTAAGAATGTATGAATTAGAAACTTTAATAATAAAACTTCAGTTTTATGTGCTTAAATTAGCATTACTTAAATGACAAAATACAAAAAAAAAAAAAAATGTTATACACTTAAAATTCTAAATCCAGGGGGAGGCATTTGCACCCCCTCCCCCCTAAATAACGGCCCTGTTCGTAATATTTCAGTGCGTTGCGATTTTTTTTAAACAATGCGACACGATTTTTTTCGTAAAGTTGGCATCGCTGCTGCGAGCGCCAATCAGACGGAGCCATAAAGTTGGGCGCGGCGCTGCGTCTCGGAAATCTGAACCCACTAGGTTCGGTTTCCCGGCGGCAACGTACTATAAGCTGAACATCTCGCCCCGAGGAGTAAATGGCCGAGAACTTTTGAGTCCGTATCAGCACCAAGGATTTCATCCTTATTTGGGAGTGACTTGTGATAAACTTTCCTCCTCTGACTTTATAGAACATACATGTCTATTTGAAAAAGGAGCGTAGTAAATCATCGTGAAGTAAATTTTTCCTATTTTAGAGGATATTGACTCATAAATGACAAAATTATTTTAGTCATAAAAAACGGTACCATAAACTGGCATTACTTTGTTACAGCAAGGGTCACATTGTGATACGGACACCATTTTACCATTTTATATTAGGCTGTTAGGCTAAGAAATAAAAATCCTTTTTGAGTACTTAAGAGTGTATATGGAGATAAATAAACGCTGAAAACATAAGTTGTTCTCTACAAATTTGTTCGAAGCTAATATGGATAAAATACTAAATGACAATCCTAGATAATGGTATTTTCCAACTTTATGAGTAAATATTTATCCATAATTACTAATTAGTTACGCGTGATCTCTTGTGCTGCAGTTAAATGAACGAGGTTCCGGCGTCAGAGATTGTTCCTCAGAAGTTCGTAACACTGAAAGCAATTTTGTTTCCAACGTTGGCTAAAACTATTGTCTAGGATTGCTATTGTTTAACTTTCGCAAATTGGCTTCAAGAAACCTACAGTTATAGGTTAATGCTTTTAGCGTTCAATTATTTACCACGCCCTCTTAAGGGCGCGGTTTACCTGTGTTTTCAACGTCTTTTTTTTTATTTTTGTATTTATACCATATATTTTTTCCTATTTTAGACATAAATTATGACTAAATCTTCTTCTTAGAAAATTGTTGTGTCTCTCATAGTTTTCGTATAATGTGTCGTAAACTTCAAAATTTAAACTTTACGGTTTTATGTACGCCACTAAAAAAAACCGACATACCAAACCGAAAAAAATCACAGCGTATAACAATATTGTAGGCTATGATTTAAACTATATAAAATAAAAACTAAATAAATTTTTATATTTTTATACCATTTTTTTTTAATTTTTAAATTTTCATCTCAAAATTCAGAATTTTTTTATTAAATACAAAAATATTTTATCTTTTATTTTTATTTGTCATTTCATAGCGTACAACATTGTTAAACACTGTGAATTTTTTTAGTTTGGTATGTCGGTTGGTTTTAGTGGCGTATATAAAACCGTATAGTGCAAATTTTGAAGTTTACAACCCATTACGCGAAAACTATGAGAGACACAACAATTTTCTATGAGGAAGATTTAGTCACAATTTATGTCTAAAATAAGAAAAAAATATCTGGTACAAATTTAAAAACAAAAAAAAGACGTTGAAAACCACAGTGAACCGCACCCTTACAGCAGTACAGTAAACCAAGCTTTATAAATTATAAATATTAATATTTTTCACTAAATGCCTCAAAATTGTAGCAATGCGTCACCCCGGCTTATACGGAATGTATTCAAATCCGCATCAATCACAGCAGGAAATGATGAACGTGTACGTGTGTGTGTATGTGGATATATATATATATATATATATATATATATATATATATATATATATATATATATATATATATGTGTGTGTGTGTGTGTGTGTGTGTGTATATATATATATATATATATATATATATATATATATATATATATATATATATATATATATATGTGTGTGTGTGTGTGTGTGTGTGGGTAAACATGTATATTCATATAATTTATGTATAGATAATGTGCGTTTATGTCAGTAAACAATGCTGAAACAAAATATAAAAATTTTCAAAAAAATACAATATTTTTTTTTAAAGTACAAAAATAATTTTTATTCGTTAATTTTATGAGCATGTCATTGTAGCCTGCAATGAATTTATCCACTGTGATTTTTTTTTGAGTTTGGTATATCAATTGGTTTTAGTGTAGTCGTTAAAACGGAAACATCCAAAATATGACTCAAGCCATAACGCGAAAACTATGAGAGATAAAAAAAGGTTATAAGAGCCAAATTTAGTCCCATTTTGTGTATAAAATAATTTTCATCACCATTTTTTATATTTAATTCTTACTAGATATTTTTTTTCTTATTTTAGACAGAAAATGTGACTAAATTTGGCTCTTATGAAATTTTTTTATCTCTCATAGTTTTCGCGTAATGGCTTGTTAAATTCATATTTTGCATGTTTCCGTTTTAACGATCACACGAAAACCAACTGATATACCAAACTCAAAAAAATCACAGTGGATGAAGATATTACAGGCTACAATGTCATGCTCTTGGAAATAAAGAATAAAAATAATTCGTATTTTTAAAAAAAAATATTGAATTTTTTAAAATTTTTATATTCAGTTTCGGCAATTTTTAAAATACAAATAATTTTTATTCTTTATTTTTAAGAGCATAACATTGTAGCCTGCAATGTCTTTATCCACTATGATTTTTTTTCAGTTTGATATATCAATTGGTTTTCGTGTGGTCGTTAAAAGGAAACATGCAAAATATGACTTTAATAAGCCATTACGCGAAAACTATGAGTGATAAAAAAATTTCATAAGAGCCAAATTTAGTCACATTTTGTGCCTAAAATAAGAAAAAAAAAATATGTGGTACTAATAAAAAATAAAAAATGTTGTTGAAAATTGATTTTTGACAGTGAATGTACCTATATATCTAATTTTACGTTTAACTATTTCACATCATCAACAATTTCATCACGGATCGTGTTCTATAACTACTTCAAAATAATTAACTCTTAATGTGGTTTTCGATACACTCGGGGATTTAAGATTAATTGTATTACATAATATTTATTGCGGCAAAATGTTCGAAAAATGGTTCGGTCCTTGAAGCCATATGTATATAATTTTTTTTTTTTTTCGAAGTAACCGCCTACGCTTACACTTCAGTGGATTCTTTACGGGTGTTTGTCAGTAACTTTCCACGAAGCGAGGCCGCTGATTGTTTTGTATTGTCCAGAGTGAAAAAATAAAAAAAAAATTGCACGGGAGAACAATGCACGATCGAAGTCACGCAACATACCGTATTGTCTATTCTTTGTTTGCGAGCTCACATAAAAGCCCGTCTACTGACAGGCGAGTCTCATTTGACGTGGGGCGCATTGCATTTATTGATTTTCCGTTTTCTCTTGCTCATTATTTTTTTAAAATAAAAAGTGACGAGTGCTTTTTTTTTTTTTTTTTTTTTGAGAAAAGTATTTATCTTCGCCGGTTGTATCCACGTGCCAAAACACGCATCCCTGGGTAAAATTTCTCTTTCATTCCTTTTCTTATACTCGCTGATGCACATGAATTTTATTTCAGTTTACCAGTGTTTTCCGAAATCACTACAGATGAAAGTTGGCACTGATTGTTAATGCAGAATATGATTGATGTCCGCCCTGTACCCAGTGTACCCTTCCCTTACAATCTCTTGTGCATGTCGCAGATACGTAACATACCAAATAAAAGAAAATAGTAATATTTGACCAAACATGAGTTGTCATCAAGGTATTCTGTTAAGCATAGTTTATTTACATATAATAATGTGAAGAGGCCCTGGTGACGGGTGATCTGATGTGAGTATGGGGCAGCGCCGGAATGAAAGGGAGGAAGAAACAGGGAGACACCCGAGAAAACCCGCCAACCAGCGACACCAGCATGATCCTCACATGCGAAAATCCGGGGAGTGTCCCCGCCGGAAATCGAACCCAGATCGCCTTGGTGAGGGGCGAATTCTCTAGCCACTGTCCCAACCGTAGCCCCTTTATATTGCAATAGAATTATACAATGTCATGGCAATACAAACACTCAGAAAATGTCAGGTAATGTTTATATTCAAGCTAATATTCGTCTGCTCAAATTATCTTGTTCGAAAAGTCTGTATTCCCCGCCATTAAATGCTACCGAGAACGGCTTAGTTTATATACAAATGCTTTTAAATATTGATATTAAGAATTTTTGTAACTTAATAGCACCGGTCTAGTTCATATGATTTCATAACATTCAGTATGTTGGTTTGTTCTGTTGACCAACCAGTTTACATCCGCTTTACGATAAAGCAAAGTTTCTCTTAGACGCCATAGTTACGTTTAAACTTGTTTCTGTACCAAAATTAGCGCTAAAAATTTATTGGGTCATTTGCGTTTATATTAAACAAACAACGTAATGATATGATGAACCTGGAGCCCGCCAACTGAACACAATGCAATGATTTACAACTTAAGTAATTATCGTCTGTCTAAACAAAGTCGCTGAAGGTAAAATTAAGGACTTGGTTGGAAACTTGTTTTTAAATTACCGTTTTCATTACTTTCGGGACCATAGCAAATCATTCGTGTACACAGAGAAAAAGGTTTGGTTGATTCAACCGTTTATATGCTTGTATATGACCAAACAAGTGTGTAACAGTTGAACCAACCAAATATTTGGTTGCCTGGCAGGTACAGTTATTCCAAAAGGATTGTTTATTTCAGTTAAATTTACACTTTGTTATGACAAAAAAGTCAATTCTTGGCGCGTTTAATATGCCGTTCAGCCAACAAAACTTCTGTTGAATCAAATACATACTTGTTTGGCCATATGCAAACATACATACGGTTGAATTAACCAAACCTTTTTCTCTGTGTATGCAGAAGTTTTACAAACAACAGTTTAGATGATTATTAGGGTATGACTTTAAATTCCACATAGGTGATCTTCAAACGTTATGTCGAATACGTTATAATACTTGACGGACTGAATTACTTACTATGAGTTCCATTTAGATGGCACAAGTTGTATATTTTTAAAGAGTAACGTAGCAGTAGAATATTCTGTATGGAGACTTAAAATAAAAACAAATAAATCTACATTTTAAGACAATGCTATATTTTTCGGCAAATATAAATCATAATTATTCATGAAAGCACGGTTCCATTGAATTCAGAAGGTAAGGCAAAGCTCTCAAAATACATATTTAATAACGTTTCGTGACAAACGTATTTTACCGCCATAAAGTATTCGCAAAGTATTCCACATTAATGTTATTAAAATGTTACTGTCTTCTCATGAATACGAACCGCTTTTCGTTCGTTCGTCACAACGTGAAATACTGGAAGAATTAAATTAAAAATAATAATCCCTTTCAACTATATTTCACCCGCATACTGGACGTAACCTCGGACACACACGCGACTTCATTATAAGTTAAATTGTCAGATCGGATTTCAAAATATTAAATATTCGTAAGCATCACGCAGGAAAAGGAGCAGGGTTATACGTTTTAAGACTATGTCGGTCTGCATATCTGTGTGTCTGTCTGTTGGTACATATCTTCCAAACGGATTGGTAGAATTCAATTATTTCTTTAAATTGCCAACTAGTTCCAGCGGGATGGATCTTAGATGTGCTTAATGAATGTCTATCCAGCAGTTTAAAAGTTATGAACTCTTTTTTTGAGGTGGTGTGAGAAGTTCATAGACAAATATTGGAAAATTTGTTAAACTTTTATATTTTATTTATTGAGTCCACTTTAATTGCGGTACATGTTTGAAAATCCACTGGTTCTGCAATGCTATGGTGACCTGGTCCTGATACTGCGCACATGCGCAGAGAGTCAATAAATGATTCAATATAGACGTTCCTGGCGCCCACCCAAGTGTTTAGCTCGGGCGCATACACCCACACACACGCCGCACACACCTACACGTATACATGAATTATTACACACACACACACATATCGCACATCTAGATCAATAGGGGCACAACTAAAAAAATATGGTTCCGAGATATTTGCAATTGAAGTTTTAGTGGAAAAAAACATATTCGGGTGTCAAAAAAATTTCACTTAACCGTAATACCACATTTCATGTTGAAAATATACGTGATTAACAGTTGTCAATACTGTTTTATTATGATAATTGTATTATTTTTATCATAGAAGTTTGAAAACCTGTAACAATGATAAGGAATCAACTCAGAAATTACACCTCTCATGTATGCTAGATAAGTGTTTATGTTACCATCAGAAACACCATTGAAAGATGAATTACAAAAGAGACCTAACTCAAAACGACCAAATTCTAAGTTGTGTCCCTATTGATCTGGAGGTGCGATATATATATGTATATATATATGTATATATATGTGTATATATGTATATGTATATATATGTGTGTATGTGTATATATGTGTGTGTGTTTGCGTGCATTGAGCGTGTACACACACACACACACACACACACAGTTTTTCTGAATATTGACATTTGATATTGTGAAAAATGTTGGTCATTAAACCTTATTTATATACTAGTACTATTATTATTTTATTCGTAAAAAATTGTGTATTTCAATATTATTAAGTAAGTAATAACTACTACATTAATTGTGCATTAAATTATTAACAAGTATTATATGACAACCAATTACTTCAATACTTTTTAAACTGAAATAAATATTTATTATTGTTTTTAATTTTACATTTACAATAGTTGTAGAAGTACAGATGTTTTAAAAGCTACAAATAAAACATAAATTGTATATAAATAGATTAACATTTAGGACGATCAGTTAAAATTAAATAATAATACTTAAATATTATTTCTGATCCTTGAATTCGTCAGGGAATAGCTAAGTAAATGAAATAGGTAGTTGAAATTAGCGGAATTGAAACAGAATAGTACACAAGACAAAATCCACAAAAGACATAAAAATTAACTTAATTTAATATTAAGATTTGAGCTGATCTTTTGCGATTGTCTGATTTGTACACATAATATACATACATTTCGTAACTGTCACTTTTTTGTTTAAAGTTTGCTTATTTAAACAACTTATTTTGTTAAGGCTCGGATTCAGTCGCCATATTGAATTTTATTATTTTTTGCCTTTTTGGAATTATAAGTAAAAAGTGTCAAATATGTGATTATACCTCAAAGTCTTTTCATATTTCGCTGCAGTACAGATCTTGTGATTTAGCTGTTAACATATGATTAACGCAATGTGTGTAACCAATTTTTATATTCATAATTTGCCCGACAAATTGCGACCTAACTATACATTACTAGCTCTAATGCTGTGCTTGTATTGCAGCTCAAGGTAAATTGAATTTGCGGTATTATCATCGATTAAACAATTTT